>JAJPUD010029072.1:0-14172 GCA_023553655.1 Myrmecobius fasciatus
CCATTCACAGTTCCACCAACAATGTATTAGTGTCCCAGCTTTCCCACATCCCCTCCAACATTCATCATCATCTTTTCCTGTCATTTTAGCCAATCTGACAGGTGTGTAGTGGTACCTCAGAGTTGTCTTAATTTGCATTTCTCTGATCAATAGTGATTTGGAGCAACTTTTCATATGACTAAAGATGGTTTTAATTTCATCATCTGAAAATTGTCTGTTCATATCTCTTGACCACTTATCTATTGAAGAGTGGCTTGAATTCTTATATATATATGACAAAATTCTCTATATATTTTTGAAATGAGGCCTTTATCAGAACCATTAAATATAAAGATGATTTCCCAATTTGATGCTTCCCTCCTAATCTTGTCTGCATTTGTTTTGTTTGTACAGAAACTTTTTAACTTAATATAATCAAAATTATCCATCTGGTGTTCAATTAGGAGTTCCAGGTCTTCTTTGGACATAAATTTATTCCATCTCCACAGGTCTGAGAGATAAACTATATTACGTTCCTCTAACTTGCTTACAAAGTCCCTCTTTTTATCTAGATCATGAACCCATTTAGATCTTATGTTGGTATGTGGTGTTAGGTATGGGTCAAGCCCTAATTTCTTCCACACTAGTTTCCAATTTTCCCAGCAGTTTTTGAAAGGCCTCATTTTTAAAATACATAGAGAATTGACTCAAATTTATAATAAATAAAGTCATTCAACTGATAAATAGTCAAAGGATATGAACAGACAATTTTCAGATGAAGAAATTGAAACTTTTCCTAGTCAAAAGTAAAAGTGCTCCAAATCACTAATGATCAAAAAAATGCAAATTAACACAACTTTGAGATACCACCACACATCTCTCAGATTGGCTAAGATGACAAGAGAAATGATGAATATTGGAGGGGATGTGGGAATACTGGGACACTGATACATTGTTGGTAGAATATCATCCAAAACAGTTCCAGTTGTTCAATAATGAAAAAAGTCATCTAAACCCAAAGAAAGGATTGTAGGAACCGAGTGTGGAAAACAACATAGAGTTTTCATGCTTTCTATTGATGTATGCTTGCATTTTGTTTTCTTTCTCAGCTTTTTTTTTCTTTCTAGATCTGACTTTTCTTCTGCAGCAAGATAACTGTATAAATATGTATACATATATTAGATTTATCATATATTGTAAAACATGTAGCATGTATTGGACTATATGATATCTAGGGGACAGGGTTGGGGCATGGAGGGAAAAATTTGGAATAAAGGTTTGCAAGGCTCAATGTTGAAATATTACCCCTGCATGTTTTGCAAATAAAAAAAAAGCTTTAATAAAAAAGTATTATACAAAAAATAATTTCATTTGAATTTGACTTATGAAACTAAATAAATAGATTAATTTAGGTAGAATTGTCATTGTCAGTTTTTTATATTAGCTCAGCTTACCCATGGGCACTTGTTATAATTCCTGTTATAGATCTGAATTTGTTTGCGTGGAAATCATGCTGTAATGGATTTCATACAGTTCCTTATTTTGTCTTGATAGGTACACTCTCAAATATTTCATATTACCTATAGTCATTTTAAATGCAATTTACTTTTGTATCTCTTATTGTTGAATTTTCATGGTAAAATATAGAAGCATTAATGATTTATGTGGATATATTTTGTATCTTACAACTTTGCTAAAGTTGTGAATTACTTCTAATAGTTTTATTTGATTGTCTAGATTTCTCTAAGTAAAATATGTCATTTTCAAAGAGTAAAAATTTTATGTCATTGTTTCCTACTGTAATTCATTTAATTTATTTTTCTATTTTTATTTCTAAAGCTAACAATTCTAATGCAAGGTTGTGGACCCAAGATGGCAAAGATGACACAGGTTTCTTTCTGAACTTCTCTCATCATGCTCAGACTAATAAACAAATCCAGCTTCTAAATTAGTTCTGGATGGGAGGAATCCATGAATATTTGGAGTGTTACAAATAACCAGCAGAAGATAATTTTGAAGATCCCCAGAAAAGGTCTATTTTAATTGGGCATGGAGAGAAACAGGTCAAGTGCAAACGGGCCAAGTAGAGACTCCAATGTAGGCAGCATAGACCAGGGTAGGTACAGGACTCCGCGAGGTAGAGAATCTATGGGGAGGAATCTACAGCAGTGTTGGCTACTCAGCCCTGGCTGCAAGCCAGTAGATCAGCAAAGAAGTTATAAAACATCCAATACAAACGCAAAAGGTAAACAGAACCCCAAATTTCAGGGTTCTAAATTTCACAGGACCTTGGCCACGCCACTCAGCACCAGGAGTGAGTCAGCACTAATTCAGCATAGCCACTGTCAATCATAGAGGAAGCTGCTGCCCCTTGTAGAAGAAGCTTGGATAAGCTCTGTTACCTTAAAAGCAGATATCAACTTTTCAAAAAAAAAAGTAAAAAAGCAAAAAGATCTCTGACTGTATATAGTTTCTATGGCAAAAGAGAAGAACAGATTTCAAATGCTGAAGAGACTACAAGCAGATTGTCTCAAGATGAAGTCCCAAAAAATAATATAAATTGGTTTCTCTCCCGGAAGAAATTATAAAAGATCTTAAAAGAGAGGTGGGAGAAAAATGGGAAAAAGAAATGAGAACTTTATGAGAAGATTTGTAAAAGAAAGCACAGAAATTATCTGAAGAAAATTCACTACAAAATAAACTTAGTGAAATGGATGCATATAACTCATTAAAAAATAGAGTTGACAAAATGGAAAAAGAAAACAATGCCCTGAAAAATAGAATTTGTAAAACAGAAAAGGAAAATAATTCCTTTATAAACAGAATTTGTGAAATGGAAAAAAAATAGAACAAAACAACCGATTTAAAATTTCAATTGGACAAATACAAAAAGAAGTAAAAAAAAAAGTAAATGAAGAAAATATTTCACTATAAATCACAATTGAACAAATGGAAATAAATGACTCAATGAGACATCAAGAATCAGTCAAGCAACCCCTCCCCCCAAATAAAAAAAATAGAAAAAATGTAAAATACATACTTAGGAAAAAAAATGAGCTGGAAAATAGATCTAATAGAGACAACTTAAAGTTTATTGGACTTCCTAAAAACTAATATGAAAAAAAAGGGCCAAGACCCTATTTTTCAGAAAATCATCAAAGAGAACTGCCTGAATGTCATAGAATTAGAAGGTAAAATAGCAATTGAAAGAATTCACTGAACACCTCCTGAAAGAGATCCCAAAATTAAAACCCCAAGAAATATTGTGGCTAAATTTCAGAACTATCAGATCACTGAAAACAATTTAAATACCAAGGAGCCAGAATAAGGATTACATAGGACCTAGCAGCTCCCTAGCTTAGTGGCAAGAAACTGGAAACTGAATGGATGCCCATCAATTGGAGAATGACTGAATAAATTATGATATGTGAATGTTATGGAATATTATTGTTCAATAAGACATAATAAGCAGGATGAACTTAGATAGGCCAGGAGAGATATATAAGAACTGATGCTAAGTGAAATGAGCAGAACCAGGAGATCATTATACATGACAACAACAAAACTATACAATGATCAGTTCTGATGAATATGGTTCTCTTCAACAATGAGATGTTTTAAACCAGTTCATATTGTTTAGTGATGAAGAGAACCATCTACATCAAGAGAAACAACTGTGAACCACAACATGACATTTTCCTTCTTTCTGTTGTTGTTTTCTTGCATTTTTATCAGTTTTTTTCAATTCTTTAGCTGATTTTTCTGGTGCAGCAAAATTATCTATCTGGTGTTCAATTAAGAGTTCCAGTTCTTTTTTGGACATAAATTTATTCCATCTCCACAGGTCTGAGAGTTAAATTATCCTATGTTCCTCTAATTTACTTATATCACTCTATATAAAAATTATGAACCCATTTAAAACTTATCTTGGTATGTTGTGTTAGGTGTAGGTCAAGCCCTAATTTCTTCCACACTAGTTTCCAATTTTCCCAGCAATTTTTGTCGAATGGTGAGTACTTATTCCAAAAGCTGGGGTCTTTGGGTTTATCAAATACTAAATTGCTATAGTTATTGCCTAGTTTGTCCTGTGATCCTATCATATGCCACTGATTGACTACTTTATTTGTTAGCCAGCACCAAATGGTTTTTATGACTGGTGCTTTATAATATAGTTATAGATCTGATACCATAAGGCCACTTTTAACGGGCATTTTTTTCATTAATTCCCTTGAAATTCTTGATCTTTTGTTCTTCCAAATGAACTTTGCTACTATTTTGTCTAGATCTGTAAAATAATTTCTTGGGAGTTTGATTGGTATGGCACTAAATAAGTAAATTAGTTTGGGTAGTATTGTCAATTTTATTATATTTGCTTGGCCTACCCATGAGCACTTGATGTTTTTCCAATTGACTAGGTCTGACTGTATTTGTGTGGAAAGTGTTTTGTAGTTTAGTTCGTATAGTTCCTGATTTTTCCTTGGCAGGTAGATTCCCAAATATTTTATATTATCAACAGTTATTTTGAATGGAATTTCTTTTTGTATCTCTTGCTGCTGAATTTTGTTGGTAATATTTAAAATGCTGATGCTTTATGTGGATTTATTTTGTATCCTGCAACTTTGCAAAAGTTGTGAATTGTTTCTAGTCAATTTTTGTTTGTCTCTAGAATGCTCTAAGTATGCCATCATATCATCTGCAAATAGTGATAATTTGGTTTCCTCATTACCTACTATAATTCCTTTAATCTCCTTTTCTTCTTTTACTGCCAAAACTAACACTTCCAATACAATATTAAATAGTAATGGTGACAATGGGCAGCCTTGTTTCACTCCTGATTTTATTGGGAATGGTTCTATTGTGTCCCCATTACATATGATGCTTGCTGATGGTTTTAAGTAGATGCTACTAATCACTTTAAGGAAAAGCCCATTTATTCCTATACTCTCTAGTGTTTTTAATAGGAATGGGTGTTGGATTTTATCAAATGCTTTTTCTGCATCTATTGAGATAATCATATGATTTTTGTTAGTTTGGTTATTAATATAATTGATTATGATGATAGTTTTCCTAATGTTGAGCCAGCCCTGCATTCTTGGTATAAATCCTACTTGGTCATAGTGTACTATCCTAGGGATGACTTTCTGAAATCTCATTGCTAATATCTTATTTAAAATTTTTGCATCAATATTCATTAGGGAAATGGGTCTATACTTTCTTTCTCTGTTTTCACCCTACCTGGTTTAGCTATCAGCACCATATTGGTATCATAGAAGGAATTTGGTAGCATACCTTCTTTCCCTATTTTTTTCAAATAGTTTATATAGTATTGGAATTAATTGATCTTTGAATGTTTTGTAGAATTCACATCTAAATCCATCTGGCCCTGGAGATTTTTTCTTAGGGAGTTGGTAAATAGCTTGTTCTATTTCTTTTTCTAATATCGGGCTATTTAAATAATTTCTTTCCTTTTCTGTTAACCTGGGAAATCTATATTTTTGTAGATGTTCCTCCATTTCATTTAGAATATCATATTTACTGGCATTAAGTTGGGCAAAGTAACTCCTAATTATTACTGTAATTTCCTCTTCATTGGATGAAAGTTCTCCCTTATCATTTTTGAGACTAACAATTTAATTTCCCGCTTTCCATTTTTAATCAAATTGACTAAACACTTAACTGTTTTGTTGTTTTTTTCATAAAACCAACTCAGTTTTATTTATTAATTCAAGTTTTCTTTTTTTCAATTTTATTACTCTCCCCTTTTATTTTCAGAATTTCCAGTTTGGTATTTAATTGAGGGTTTTTAATTTGTTCTTTTTCTAGTTTTTTTTTAATAGTAAGCCAAATTAATTGATCTTCTCTTTATCTATTTTATGCAAGAAAGCATCTAGGGATAGAAAATTATCCTTTATTACCGCTTTGGCCATAACCCACAAATTTTGGTATGTTGTCCCATTATTGTCATTCTCCTGGATGAAATTATTAATTGTGTATATGATTTGCTCTTTCACCCATTCAATCTTTAGGATTAGATTATTTAATTTCCAATTAACTTTTGGTCTATTTTCTCCTGGCTTTATATTGCATGTGATTTTTATTGCATTATGATCTGAAAAAGATGCATTAATATTTCTGCCCTTCTGCATTTGATTTGGAGGTTTTTATGCCCTCACACATGCTCAGTTTTTGTATAAGTTCCATGAACTGCAGAGAAAAAGTAAATTCCCTACTGTGTCCATTCAATTTTCTCCAAAGATCTATCATACCTAAATTTTCTAACAATTTGTTTACCTCACTAATTTCTTTCTTTCTTTCTTATTTTGTGGTTTGATTTATCTAATTATGAGAGAGCAAAGTTCAGATCCCCCACTAGTATAGTTTTGTTGTCTATGTCTTCTTCCATCTCTCTTAATTTCTCCTCTAGGAATTTTGATGCTATACCACTTGGTGCATATATATTTAGTATTGATATTGCTGCATTATCTATGGTACCCTTTAGTAAAATATAGTTTCCTTCTTTATTTCTTTTAATTAGATCTATCTTTGGTTTTACTTGATTTGAGAGCAGGATTGCTACCCCCGTTGTTTTTTCTTCACCTGAAGCATATTAGATTCTGCTCCAGCCTTTTACCTTCACCCCGTATGTGTCACTATTCTTTAGATGTGCTTCTTGTAAACAACATATTGATGGATTCTGGTTTTTAATCCAGTCTGATATCTGCTTCTGCTTTATGGGAAAGTTCATCCCATTCACATTCACAGTTAAAATAACTAATTCTGTATTTCCTGCCATCTTATTTACCCAAGTTAAGTTTTTCTCTTTCCCTTCCTTTTTCTCCTTTCTGCCCTACCCAGTATTTTGCTTTTGATGACTGCCTCCTCAAAACAGTCCTCCCCCACTTTACAGCCCCTCCCCCTCTTTTACTCCTTTCCCCTGATTCTTCTATTTTCCCTTCTATTAGTCTATGTCTTTCTTTCCCTCAATTACATCAAGTTTTCTTTGCCTCTTCATGAAATTTTACCTTATTTTTAACCTCCTTTTTTTAAACCTTGTTTTAATACCTTTTCCCTCTTTTCCCCACATGATAGCTTTTCCACCTCTAGTTTCTTTTTCATATTATCAACGTAATATCAAATAATAACAACATTCTTTAAATATACCCATAGTAGAAATATAGTTCTCAAGAGTTCTTTCCTTTTTACCTTTTTAATACTTATCGAGTTCTGTGTGTGCAGGTCCAATTTTTTGTTTAGATCTAGTCTTTTTATTAGAAATAAATGAAATTTCCCTATATCATTAATGTCCATCTTTTTCCTTTGAAAATAATGTTAATTCTAGCTGGATAGATTATTCTTGGCTGTAATCCAAGTTCCTTTCCCCTTCAGAATATCTGGTTCCAGGCCTGTTGATCCTTCACTGTGGAGGCTGACAGATCTTGTGTGATTCCAATTTCAATTCCTTTGGTATTTGAATTGTTTCTTTCTAGCTGCTAGCAATATCTTTTCCTTGGTGCAAGAGTGCTGAAATTTAGCCACAATATTCCTTGGGAATTTAATTTTGGGGTCTCTTTCAGGAGGTGATGAGTGATTTCTTTTGATGGTGATTTTGCCTTCTGATTCTAAAACATCAGGACAGTTTTCTTTCAAGATTTCCTGGAAGATAGTGTTCAGATTCTTTTTTCATCTTGGCTTTCCAGAAATCCAATAATCTTTACATTGTCTCTCCTAGATCATTTTCCAGGCCAGTTGTTTTTCCTAAGAGATATTTCATATTTTCTTCTATTTTTTTCATTTTTTTGTTTTTGTTTCACTGATTCTTGAAGTCTTATTAAGTAATATTTACTTCCATTTGTTTAATTATAATTTTTCATATATTATTTTCTTATGTTATCTTTTTAGCTCCATTTGTAACTAGCCAATTTGTTCATTGCATACTTTCTCCACTTCACCAATTTTGTTTTTCAGTGCATTCTTGTCTTTTTCCATTTCACAAATTTTGTTTTTCAGTAAATCAGTGTCTTCATCATATCTCTTTTAGAGGGCTTCTTGCACTGATCTCAATTCATTTCCCAATTTTTCTTCTAACTCACTTTTGAGATTCTTTATGCAGTCTTCCAGGAAAGCCTTGTGAAAGGGGGACCAGGTCAGGTCTCTATTTAGAGCTTCCTCTGGAGTTGCTTTGCCTATAGGAATTTCAGGATCTGGGGTCTGCCCTTCTTTCTTTCTATAAAAGATGCCTCTTGTGAGAGTTCTCTTCTGTTTCTTACTTATTTTTTAAAAAGCTTGTGGTCTGTGTAAAGCAGAGAAGTGGAAGCTGTGGTAATTTGCCCTGGGGGGAATTCGGCTAATTAACTTCCAGTGCTGGGCCATCAGGGCTAGGTCCCTGCATTTGCAGTGGGTTACAATATAACTTTTACAAAAAGCAGATCTACCAAAGCACCTGCCCCCATTAAGGCAGAGTGTCCCAAGAGCCTCAGATAGACTCCCCAGGTGTTTAGAATCTGCCACGCTGAGTCCCGCCCAGTTTCCTGCCCTGTCTTTTGGAGCTGCATCCAGCAAACTGCCCGACTCCGTGCTGGACTGAAACAGACCTGCAGTGGAGCTCTTCAAAGATACCTTCTGCAAGGAATGTTTTGTTCTCCAAATATTTGTGGGTTCTTTGACTTAAAAATCAGTTCAGAGGCTTAATCTGCTGGTTTAGAGAAGGTCAGAGGAGGACAGAGAGAGTCATGATTTCACTCTGCCATCTTGGCTCTGCCCCTGAGAGTGCACCTTCAGTTACTTTTTCCATCTCCTTTTGCATTTTGCTAATTGAACTTTTATATGAAGTGTTTTGTTCATTGCATTTGGTTTTCATTTCACAGATTTTGTTTTTCAATAAATTGGTTTGTTTTTCATATTTATTTTTGTAAAGAGTTATATGCTTTTCCCATTTCGTCAAGCTTATTTTTTAAGGAATTTTCTTCAGATAATTTCTGGTTTTCCTGTTCCATACCCTCTTAAAAAGATCCCATTTGCTTTCCCTATTTTTCTTCTAACTGTATTTTAAGAGCTTTTTTGAATTCTTCTAAGAGAGCCTTTTAAAATAGGGAACAACTCATATAACCCTTTGGGGTTTTATCTGGAGTTGATTTGCCTTTCAGATTGTCAAGGTTTGAGGTCTGTTCTTATCTTTCTCCATAAAAGAGTTCTATGGTCAGAGTTATTTTTGCTTTTTTGCTCATATTGTTTAAGGGTTGAGGTCTGCTCTTAAAGAAATGGGCAACAGCCATTTTACTTTACCCTGGGATGTTTCTGCTGAATGACTTCCAGCATGGTCAGGTCCTGTGTTCTTCCAGGGCTCATTGCTCACAGTTTGCTTTTTGTATTTATTTTTGTTTGTCTTACAGCAAATCTGCTGAAACAATAGCTTGCATCCAGAACAGAAGAGCCTAAGAGCCTCTCAATATATTCCCTATTGCATGGAAGCTGCAATGCCCTGGCTCCCTGCCCCAGTTCCTGCCCCAGGCTTCCTGCATTGTGGTCTGCACTGGGCAGCCTCTGCCCTGCCTGATTGATACAGATCTTTTGAAAATTTGTTGTAATCCAAATATTTGTGGGTTCTGTTACTTCAAACCCAGTTTAAAGATTTTAAACCTGTTGTTAATTTGAGGGAAGCTCAGAGAAAGTCACATAGAAATATGTTTGCTCTTCCCCATCTTGGCTCTGCATTTAGGAATGCATCTTAACAGAGTTATTATTTGTGATCAAACTTTTGTTCAATTGTTTTTTTCTTTTAACATGTAGATATAAAAGGATACTATTTGTAGTTTTTCTTGGTATGTGTTCTGTTTGGAAGTCATAATCGATTATTTGATATATTCTAACTTCTGAATATCACCTGTTACACTTTCTGAATATAAAACAATACAGATTTATGCTCTTTTGAGAGCATGGGAACCTCAAGATTGAAGTGAATTTTTTTCCCTAAAATATCTATGAAATAGTATTTTCAATAATTAGGACTTTGGGGGGATTAAGGATTCATTCTTCACACACAGTAATCAAAAAGGCTTCATATGGGAGTGGCCCGTTCCAACAATGCAATGATTCAAATCATTTCCAATAATCTTGTGATGAAGAGAGCCATTTACATCCACAGTGAGGACTATGGGAACTGAGTGTGAACCACAGCATAACATTTTCACTCTCTCTATTGTTTTCTTGCATTTTGTTTTCTTTTTCACTTTTTTTCCTTCTTCATCTGATTTGTCTTCTGCAGCAAGATAATTGTATAAATCTATATACATATACTGGATTTAACATATATTTTAACATATTAAACATGGATTGGATACCTGCTATCTGAGGGAGGGGATGGGGAAAAGGAGGGGAAAATGTGGAACAAAAAGTTGTGCAAGGGTCAATGTTGAAAAATTACTCATACATATGTTTTGTAAATAAAACATTTTAATAAAAAAAGAAAAAAAATCATCATAGAATGATAACATGTAACCTATTTAATTGTAATAACCAGGCAATTTTAGAAAAATTCTTAGGTTCTACAGGTTCAGTGTTTTAAAATCACAATATTTTTAGGAAAAGGTGTATTCTTTAAGGTGATGATTCTAAATCTTTATTGTTCAGTCAAAATATTTAATATTTTGTTATTTTTTTTATTTTGTTAATTTTGTAATGCATTTGTTAAGGAAAGATCTTATATGTACAGAATGCCCTGTAAAATACATTTATGCAAGATCCCACAATCTCTGAGGGAATATCATGACTACAAAGTTGATAAAAAAATCTTTTTCAACTATTATTTTGCAACTGGGGAAATAAAATGAGAACAAAATTCACTTGCCAAAGGTCACAACATTGTTACTTTTCACAATCAGCAATAGAAGATATATTTTCTCATATCAATTCCATTAATCTTTCTCTGTTAATACCTATGCTAATTCCAACAATAAAACAATTCCTAAAACCTAAATTAATATTCAGATAAAGTCATATATCTCAAAAGTTTTATTTATACTAGCTTATAAAAGGAGAAAGGCTCTTATGAGGGTCCTTGGAATGATTAGTTTAGGATTGGAGGACTTGTCATTAGCTCTATGAAATGCAAACTTTCCCACACAACACATTGCCTTGGTAAATGTTTATAACATAATTATAAAATAATTATGTGTAGATATAAGATTGTAGTGTGGATACCTAAACATACCAAGCTAAGGGAGAAAGAAATTTCAGTAGAATTCAGGAAGAAAAATTATCTGTTACATGTGGAAAATTAAAACAACACTTTGTCTTTATTAGAGTTAGCCCCAAGCAAAATTGTTAAGTTTGTTTTTGATGTCTCCCTATCTTCTCTTTCTGTAAACTCTTTTTACCCCAGGTAATCATGGCTTTTATGATTTACTATTCTGGGCTGACATGGAAGAAAAAATGCTGACGATTTAACTCACACTAAGGGTTTATTGAGTCAATGGGTCATCCAATCTGTGATGTTTATATTATGAGTGTCACTTAGAGAAAATAATTCTCAATTTAAAGGATTGCATCTATTATGATACAAATGTAACTATCATGACCCTTTCTTATGAAAGTCTTTGAAATTCTTAAAAATCCCTTCACTTTGTTGAATTGTATAATAATAATAATAATAATAATAATAATAATAATAATAATAATAAATTTTATAATACCTATGTAATCATTTAATTTTCCCAAAGCATCTTTTTCACACATTATTATTTGTTCTTAAGAATATGAAGTATTATATGCATTTGTATCCTCTCAGTTTTGGAAAATAGAATAACAATATACATAAATAATTAACAAGACAGCATAACAGTCTCCATTTTCAATTTATAAAAGTCTAACAATGTTTTTCACATTTAGGTTAATTTGATTTTTATTGCATACACAATTTGACATTTCTCAGTATATGTTGTTATCCATAAAGCCTATTAAAGTACCTAGCATATAGTAGTTGCTTGATAATTTGGAGAATGGCACAAGGGAAAATCCAGCATCTCTACAATCAGAGGAATTGAGTAAAAATCCCACTTCAGATTCTTACTTTCAATGTGACTTTACACAGAACACTTTATCTCCCTAGGTCAAAGTTTCACTAGCTATAAAATGAAAGGCTACATCTAGATGGCCTCTGTTGTCACTTTTAATTCTATGGTTGCAAAATCATCCATATTCTTACTTATTGCCCATTCCCCGGAGGCATAGTGATAGGAAATAAGTTTCTTATCATTTTTATCTGCTTTAAAATAGTTGAGAAAAGTATAAAATTGAATTAGATTGAATATCTTTGTTTCCATCTTTTAGCTTTCCAATTATATTTTCTCTGAGTTTCCCAGAGGTTGACATTTCTGTCTTTGCTAAGGGATAATTGGGGTAGGGGTCTTTACAACTTTTGCATAGTTAACTCCTGTGGAATAGCACTGAACCTCATCAACTAATTTGAGCAACTAAAAAAACAAAACAAAACAAAAAGTAACACAAAAACAAAAAACAAACCAATTGAATTCTTAGTGTACCTGCAAGGAAGACAGTGTTTTTATAAAAAGCATGACTAATACTTCATAATATTGTATTTGTGTGTGGATGGGATTAACATTTGTAACAAATATGAATTTAACCTTTAATATATTATCTTTGTTCTAAGAAAAGGAAAATATCACAACTTAAAATTTGAACTTTAATTAAGATTATGTTGCTTAACATGGCTAACATGGATAATTTTTTCATGGTTCCCTCAATTTTTTTCCTTCAAAATGTGGGCCTAGGGTTTTCCACCATGATGAAAAATAATTTGAATTTCAACTCTCATTTTCTGGAGGTATTCCACTTAGGATTTTTGTTGCTTGGTCATTAGCAATGGGTCAAATGGATGCTACATGTGTGTTAATTATAAAGGGCCAATAAGTTAAGTCTTTTGTGCCATAATTGTATGGCTAGTTTAAGAAAAAAATGAAAAAGAGGCAATTTAAAATCTTGGCTAAAATTCTTATGAACAAACTATCTAGTAATGATCTTTTTCTTTGGGAACATCCAGGTTCATCATCTTGGCACCTCTGATCAGACCTCTGTATTTCAACATTAACTCAAAAGGAGCTGATTTTTAGCCATCAATTTCTATCTTTACCACATATTCTCTTTACCCTTTACAATAATTGTGGACTCTCTCTGAAAGTTCCAAAATTGACTTCTTATGGATTTTCTCTCTTCCTGATTGCAGTCCCCTAAAGATCTACAGGACTCCCAAGACAGTAGCTTTTCCTATCATTTTAGCTTGTTGGCAAGGCACCAGGACACATATTTTGTATTATTTTGTTTTGCTTTTTATTTTCTTCTTAAAAAAAGTCCTTTGCTACTCAAATCTCCTAGTCTAATATCCTCTGCATATCTATACTTTTGCCAATTACAATTTTTTCACTTCACATGTTAGTACTTTGTTCATTTGAGTAGCAGGTCAATATAAGAACTCACCAAGCTCTTTTTAATTTTGAAACAGAATAGATATATGATAATTAGGTGATATGTGAAATCTGTTCATTTTTAATCAAAGCTACCACTGTTACTGAGAATTTATAAGGTTTAATGATTCCATGAATCTTTTGGGTTTAAAGCAACAGCTGGAGAACTGAGGCAAATAGAATCAAGTTTTGATTACCTAGGTATGGTTATTTACAAGGAAAATCAAAAACATACTCCACATGGTTTCCTTCTGACACTCAAAGCACTTTTGTTTCCTCTCCTGGTGATATTTATTGTGTGTGATACAGTAAAAATCATTCATTTTAATGTTTTGCTTGGTTTTAGACTAGACTTAAAATTTTGTTGCTCACATTTGAGGCTTTGCAATCTTTGAGGAATAAGTTCATTCTACCAAAACAGATTGACTCTTTCTTGCACCTTATCATTTCCAAGAGTTTCCTGTAGAACTGAGAGCTTAATACACATAGCCTGGCTGTATAGATAGTATGTTTCAGAGAAAGAATTTGAATTCATGTCATCCTATTTATTGTGACCATTATGACCAGCTCTCTCACCACAATATTTTGTTGATGTTATCCAAAGCTAAACATAATTAAAGGTAAAATATCTGTTAAAATGTAAATTCACATATATAACATTTTGAGTATTTGTTATTTTGAATTTCCATGCCTATTTCCTATTAGGACAATACATTTA
>JAJPUD010029073.1:0-14172 GCA_023553655.1 Myrmecobius fasciatus
GAGAGACAGAGAGACAGAGAGAGACAGAGACAGAGAGAAAAGGAGAGAGAGAGAGAGAGAGAGAGAGAGAGAGAGAGAGAGAGAGGAGAGGGGAAAAAGAGAGATGGAGAGGGAGAGGGGGAGACAGAAACCGAGACAGAGACAGAGAGAGAGAGACAAACACAGAGACAAACAGAGACACAGACACAGAGACACAGACATAGGCAAAGAGACACAGAGAGATGAGACAAACACAGAGACACAGACAGAAAGACACACAGAAACACACACTGATAAAGATAGAGACAGAAAGAGACAGACACAGACACAGAGACAGAAGGAGAAACAGAGACAGATACAGAGACAGAAACAGACACACAGAGACACACAGAGATAAACAGAGACAGAGAGAGAACAGAGACAGAGATAGAAACACACACACACAGATAAAGATAGAGACAGAGACAGAATCAGAGACAGAGACACAGAGACGCACATAAAGATAGAGACAGAAACAGAGAGAGACAGAGACACAGAGAGAGGGAAATAAAGACAGAGAGAACAGAGACAGAGATAGAGATAGAGACAGACAGACAGACAGACACACATACTCACACATAAAGATTAGTCTGACTTAAAAGGTTAGTGGCACTGAACTACAGACTGGAAACTTAGTGAGTGACTTTGAACATGCTCCCTGTCCTTTCTGTCTCTTAGTTTCTTCATCTACAATAGGAAGGTAACAATAGATGTCTGTCTTACAAAGAAGCCCAAAGGATTAGAAGGAAAACTGCAGAAGCGTAGTGCCATATAAATGTTCAATCATTACTCTCGAGTGCATTTAGAACCCCCAAACCAATTTATAAATGATTCAACTCTAAAGATGTTATCTTCCCTAAAGGAATAAAAGACATGCAAAGTTGGGTGATAATCAATTTTCAAAAAATGAGAACATTTCCTTTTTGGTTTCAAATAAACCGAAGATGGTGATGTTGGTTATGAGCAATTGCTCCATTGGAAATGGAGGTCAACCACATCTGTTGCCTGAACATGAGCATTGAGAAAGAGTGGCCATGAAGAACAGCGGTTCTTTGGACATATGGGACAACAGCCTTCAGTGTGGTTGTCAAGATGAATGAGGTCACCTGCATATTGTTTGGACAACTGCAAAGCAGAGCAATATGACCCAGGGCTGGTGTCAGATCTCAGACAACTACAGGGCTAGGGCCAGCTGGAAACTCTTAAGCATTAAAAACAAAATAGAAAGTAAGGCTGACATCAAAAGGATCAGTCTGACATGTGAAAATTGGAGTCTATGAACTATGATAACAGCTGGACCTGATGCAACCTACAGGGGACAAATTGGTCATCAGCCTGACCTCCCAAGATGCATGCAAATAAGTAGTTTACTGTTTTCTTATTTTTTTTAAAAAAATTTTGTTTATTAAAGTTTTTTATTTATAGAACATATGAATAATTTTTCTACATTGACCTTTGCAAAATTTTCTGTTCCAAATTTTTTCCTCCTTCCCCCTACCCCCTCTCCTAGATGTCAGGTAGTCTAATGCATGTTAAATATGTTAAAATATATGAAAAATCCAATATGTGTGTACATATCTATATAGTTATCTTGCTGCACACAGTTTTTTATCTTATTCTAAACAAAGAGGATCAAGAGCAAAATAAATAAACCACACCATGACCCTTGCACTTTACCAAAATACTATTTTTGCTAGACTTTTTATTTTTATTTTTTAGAGCTGTTTTTGTTTTCATTGAGTTTTTTAAAAAGTGTATGGGGATTCTTGCACTAAAATTCTGTTTTCCAAAGTCCCCATACAGGATAGAGATATCTCTTGGTTCTTCAAGACTATACCTGTGGTGAAAAAGGTCTTGGGATGTAACAAACTGCAAAGGATTAGACTAGGGCTTAGTGATACTCCCCCATATGTCAATTTTCTAGCTAAATTTAAAGAGATTCATTATCAGATTGACCCAAGAGTGATTCTTTGTTTTGTCATAGCAAGAATCGTAGACCATATTCAAGTATGGAGATTTATTTTGGGAATGGAGTAGCAATATTTATGGTCTCAAAAAATACTTAAAGTATTGAAATGAATACATGAAATTAAGCATAGGAGGGCTTATGGAAAGGAGTAGAGAAATTGATATGATTGGTTAGAGAAAGAAGTTTTCCTATCTGATAGAGCTCTTTATTTTGAACCTCTCTGAGCTGAACAGGGTACTGTGCATAAACCATTCAGTGAAGAGAATCATGAACTTTTAGAACAAGGAAAGTTCTTAAGTATAACTTTAGTTATTTTACACATTAAAAAATACCCTGAAAACAAAAACTGAGGCTCAGTGAATTTAAGTAAAAAAAAAAAACAAACCTAAGTTTACACTGTTTAGTTTAGAGCAGAAAATAGATTAAGTATTCTGACTCATAACATAATTATTTTTTTTCTATTCGATGAAACTATTACATAGTTTTGCTTTTTGGTATAAGTAATGCAAATAATAGGAAAATTTTCTCTTTATCAAATTTATTTGCTGGAAAGTAAATAATATAGTACACAAGGTGCTAAACTTGGAGTCAGAGCTGATATCAAATTCCATCTTTGATGTTTGCCAGCTGTGTAACCATAGGCAAATCACAGCCTCTGAACTTCAGGCAATTCTCTAAAACTTAATCCATTAAATTATAGAAAGAGTGTGATCAATGAATAATCAACAAGAATTTATTTCCTAAATTTCAAGTCAAAAGATCTGGCTTCAAATGCCATCTCTGAGACTTATTATTTATGTGATTATATTATATAATTATATTTATTATATATATTATAATATATTTATATATATATAACTATGTTATTTTAGCCCCTCTAGCCTCAGTTTCCTCATTTATTGAAATAAGTGTATAAGATAGGTGATCTTTGAGGTCCCTTATAAATATATGATTTATACATTTGATATTGTCTACATAAACTGCATGATAAGGCCAGATTTGGATCATCTGCTATATCAGTTTGCCAAGGTGCTATGGAGTAAGAAGTAATTTCCTACTGGGGAAAGGAACAAATATTTATTAAGCACCTACTATATGCCAGGCATAGTGCCAAGTGTTTTATTATTTTATTTGATCTTTACAACTCTTTGAAGTAGGAACTTTGCTGTTCCCATTTTACAATTGAGAAAACTGAAGCAGACAGAGATTTAAGTGACTTGTCCAGAGTCACACAGTAAGTATGACTTTCTGACTCCAGGACACTGTGCCAACTTACTGCCTAGCCTTTTGATAGAAACAGAAGATGAAACAAGTGTTTAGCCACTGATGACAGTCTAACTAAAGTTTGGCTGGGGTAGTGGTCCTTATAGAACTGGGAATCAGCTATCAATTATCAAGTCAAAGGGATTAAAAGTGGTGAAAGTCCAAATAATCTATCATTTATAAATAATCCTGTCAATGGGCATAGTTAGATACCAGCACATTGGCAGAGATAAGACTCTTTATGTTTCAGTAACTTTTTTTTCAATCATATCTATTATCACCAGACTCCACATCTTTGGGATTGAATTCAAAGTCTTTAATCTAAAGCTAGGATTAACTTCAAGGTGAGAACAAGGAAAATCAGAGAGAGAAAAGTCAGTTTGGTTTGGGGATCCTTCAAGAGGCTCTCTATGTCTAATTACAGAATATAAGAGATGATATATAAGCAGCATGTAGGGGATTTTAAATTAATAAGTCAGTTATTATGGTATTAGATGGGGTAGGGAGGTTCAGAGAATGGTTCATTGATCTGAAGCTTTGCTATTTTTCTTGAAGATGTCATTGATATACCCAGAAAAAGCATACAGGCAAGAGCTAATGGGCACTGCCCAACCCAAACTGGCTTCCTTTCCTGTTTAGTACAAGAGACTCCTGCTGGTTTCAAATATTCAGTTTCTTATTCAAAGTATGTTTTGTTGACATAATAATTCATTCAGAGCCAAACCTGAAATGAGGCTAAAATTTTCCTGCAAAACATGTTTAATCATTAACTCTTATAAGTCAGATAAATAAGTCAATGAATGGTCATTCACAACTTCAGAGATCTGTTTTCAATTAGCCAACATCGAAAGAAGGCTTGGAAGCAAACATTTTCAGATTTATTATGTTATATATATATTTCTGCCAAATTTGTTGTCTCTAATATAAGGACTCTCTAATCACTTAAATACATGTTTATTGTGGATGGAGAAAAGAAAAACTGTTAATTTTCTCTGTTTATAAGATAGCTGGAGAATAATGTGTGTGTTTGTTATTAAAGTTTGAAGTTTGGAAATGAGTTAAACTTATTTTAACATTAAACAGTATGACTGCTTCAGAACTTCAAACAGAAAAAGATGTTTTTCATATATTAGGCAAATGATATTAGTGTTAATAAGGAGATTGATATCACCATTAATAAATTAAACACAGATTAAATGTGCTGGACATTTGTGTACATGTGCTAATAATAATAATGTCAACCTTAGTCATATGATTTTAATGTGATAATGCCATGATCAGGTCAAATAACTTTGATAATAAACCTGAATTGATCTATGTGTACATTTTTTAATGATTTTAAAACATTTTTATCCAACAAAGATTTTAATCAATCCACAAACTTTGATTATCCATGTTTATTAAATATATGTTTGCTTGGAGCAGACTGTATTAATTTCACTGCAATTTTTTGCTAAGAATATGCCAGAAGCTTATACAGTTTTTCCAAGTTTCCTCAAGTGTCTCGATGTGAACTATCCTTGTGTCATCTTCAGTTCTCTATCCAGCTGGGCTGGGGGAGGGGGAATTCAAACCTATTCAAATATTCTCAGACCCTTCTTCAACACTGAGTGGCAAATGGATTTTTCCCATTAGTTCAAAGGGAGCATTTAGAAAGCTGGTTGAGCCCTACACAGACTAGTTTTGAACTATAAAGTGGTACTAAAGCAGAAAAGCCCAATATTAGACTTTACACTGATGGTGAAAAAGAAAACAAAAAAAAGGGAAAAGAAAATTCTACAATAGCAAGAGAGGGGAACTCACCTACAGAAGCAGCATCAGTTATTTGTGGGTCATCTCGACTTTGCAGGAAGGGTTATCTCAGCAGTTAGGAGTTTTCTAGGTAGTTAGCAGTAGGAGCCATCGAGGTTAAAACAGCTCATCATTTTATCAGGATTATTGAGGGTATGAGAGAGGACTTAATAGTCTGGCAGTCCTTTTTGTCACAATTTAATGGCATATCGATCGTGCAGAGTGAACAATCATGACCTTCAACTGTTTACAGATGCTTCGAAGGGAAAAGGCTTAAGAAGCTTATTCCAGGGGAGTTGGGAAGGTTCAGTCCTGACCAGTCAAGTTGGGTATCATCAAACTAAAGTCAAGACATCTCAGTTTAATAATCCTTTATACCTTTGGAGTGGCCCTTAAAACTGGCAAGATCTCAAGTGGTTCAGGAAAAGTGATTCAGGACAATCAGTAAATAGGCACTGAGAGTGTAATCAGTGCATTAAGGTCGGTGGATCAGCAATGAAGAATATTAAGGGACAAAAAAGAAAGCAGAATCTCTTTAAACTGTAGTAGTTATGATCCTTTGGTGGGATGCTGGGGGGAGGATTTCTTTAGCAGTGACCCATGGCCTGGGATACCCTCCAGTTCACATAGACCGGGTTTTATCCTGAAGCTTTAATCTAAAAAGGCTAATCTTTTTTCATTTGCTACCACCTGAATTAATTCCATAAAGATGAGTCTTAATTATTTTTGTTGTTCTTGAATCACAGTTGAATCTAATTATTCATGACCCCGTTTTGTAATTTTCTTGACAAAGATACCAGAGTGTTTTGCTATTTTCCTCTCCAGCCCATTTTACTGATGGGAAACGGAAGCAAGTAGGGTTAAGTGACTTACCCAGGGTAACACAGAAAAGTAAGTGTCTGAGAAGGAAATGGAACTCATGAAGAAGAGTCTTCCTTCCATATAGTTAAAACTACATTCAAAAAGAGATCGAAACTTATGGTTGGTGTTGAGACAACCCAATGTCCTTCTGGTAAATCCCCCTTTCCTAGAGAGTCCTATATAGTCTCTTAAAGAATTGTGTTATCACCACCCTCTTGTTTAGACCCCCCAAAGTAAGCATCTTTTGTAGTTTACTGATTAAATTGACTCTTTTCTCAATAAAATTGAAATATCTGAGTTCACTGGCTTTTAGATCCAAATAGATTCCTGTACAGGATTAATCTTCTCCATTCTCCAAGGAGCAGGTTACATCAGAGAATATTCTCTCTATATAATGTTCAGGATTCTGGAACTCAGGAACATTGACCAAGGCAATTCTGAAAGTTAATGTTATCCAAAAATTTTTTCTTTATTAGAAGGTTAGATTCTGAGATCATTCTATCTTGCTGCTTGAGAAATTAGAAAAAAATTCTCCTGTTCTCTACACACAAGAAATTAAAGTTCAGGAACAATGTCATTGAACTCTCTTCTCAGGTGAGCTTTGACTATAAGTTACCATTTTTACTTCTAGTAAAAGTAGTAGTGAAGGGAAGGGATTTCCTTTTCCTCATCTCTTTTCTCCTGCCTCTTTCCTACACACACACACACACACACACACACACACACACACACACACACACACACACACATTCTGGAAGAAGGCACAAATGAAGAACAAAATTCTCAAGAATTAAGAACTCAGGTAGTGAGAAATTTGATTTTTAAACCAGAAGAGTGTCCTCAGTCAGCCAAAAACTAAGAGATCCTTGTGTCCTGTCAGTTTGATTGGGGGTTAGGGGGCTCTTCAATTATACCAGAAACTCACCTAATCCAACCTCCAAAATAGGTTATTATGAGACTTGGGATGTTGGAATCATTAGGACAGTAGTCATGGCACAAAATAACCATATTTCATATGACAGAATCTGAGCAAAAGAAGTTTTTTTTTCTTTGAATGTTCTTATTATTTAGACTAGGAAGGTATTTTAAAAATTAAATTCAATAGCATCAATTAAGTACCTATTATATACCAGGCATGATTTTAGGTTGTTTGGGAATAAGAGATAATACAGTATCTTCCCTCCAGAAGCACACATTCTATCAATAAGAAACAATATATATTCATACAAAAATATAAAATACATTAAAAATAAATTCAAAGTAATTATAGGAGTTGTGGTAAGTGATGGTGGGTACTGGATCTTGAGGAAATGAGGAAAAACATTTTTCTATGGGATAGAACTATGAACTGAGATTGAAAGGACTTATAGATTGCAAAAGCTGGAAGATAAAGTGAGCATTCTAGATATGAAGTGCAGACTAAAAAAGACATAGAAGTGGGAAATGGAACGTTATCTGTGGGTAATGATGAGTAGGTCAGTTTGATGACAACAAAAAATACACCAAGTGGAATAATGTGCAATCAACTTGCAAAGAAAGGTTGGAGACAAACTGTGAAGGAGTGCCAAATAGAAGAGTTTCTGTTTTATCTTAAAGGCAATAGAGAATAACTAAAACTTTTTGAGCAAGAGAGTGATGTGATCAGGCCTGTGCTTTAGGATATATCCTTTGGAAGCTTTTGGAGAATGGACTGGAAAGGGGAGAAACTCACAACAGGGAGACTATTAGGAAGCAATCACAATAATCTAGATGCAAGGAAATGAGGACCTGAACTTAATTTGTTATAGTGTGTGTAAAGAGGAGATGAAGGCAAGAAATATCTTAAAGATAGAATCAACTGGATATGGATAGTTAAGGAGAAGGAAGAATTGGGGAGAATTACAAGGCTGTGAATCTAGGCAAGTAGACAAATGGTGGTTTCTTCAACAAAAATAGGGATGTTATGAGGAGGGCTGAATTTAGTAGGAAAGATAAGTAATTTTGTTCTAAATGATTTAGATAATTTTTGAAGGCAATTGCAGATATGAGATCAGAGAGAAAGCTAAAACTTGGATAAAGAAAATTTGGGTGTCATACATAGAGAGGATGGCTTGACTCATAGAACATTTGATTACTGAAGAGAGTGCTGAGAAAGAAGTGGGCCAAGACCAGAGCCCCAAAGTAGGCAAGTCATAGAGGGTAGATGATGAATGATGACCACATAGAAGATACTGAGAAGAATTGATTAGCCAGGGAATCGAAGTGCTACAAAAACTCACAGAGGAGGTAATCAACAATGTCAAATTGTAGGTCAGTAGAAAAGTTCTCAAGGATGAAGATTGGGGAAAAGACAGTTTATTTAGCAATAAAGAACACCAGTGATTGTGGAGAGAATTGTTTCAGTCACATGATGGATATTACAACCACATTGTAGGCAGTTAAGGGAGTGGAGTCAGTGTAGAGACAGCATTTTCTGAATTTAGCTAAAAACAAGTAAAGATATGGGTACCTTACAGGTGTGGTAGAATAATTTTTTCTTATTGTATAGAGCCACATGCACACTAGAAACCTGCTTTTAACAATCACAAAATTATGTTGAAATGTGTAGGCTGGCTTTGTCCCAAGCACTCATATCTGGGGGGCTAGTTTATTCCCAGCAGCAATCTGTAGACTGTCATCTTCATATATTATAATTTTCCTTGAGCTTACCACCTAATGCCTGTTGAGAGGTTTGAAGGTAAATGGTGCAGGACCTAGAACTGGGTGAGAAAGCAGAGTTGTGGACTGACAAAAATCAGGGCAAGAGGCAGTGGCTACTACCCACCTCTACCATCATGACTAACTATATTCTCACTGTATCTCTTTCTCTGTCTCTGTTTCTTTCTCTGACACTATCTGCCTCTCTATGTCTCTGTCTATTTCTGTCTGTTTCTGTCTCTGTCTGTCTGTCTCTGTTTCTGTCTCTCTCTCCTCTGCCACTGTCTTGTCTTTGTCTCTGTCTGTCTCTGAATTTTTATTTCTTTTTGTCTCTGTTTCTGTCTATCTCTTTCTGCCTCTGTCTCTCTCTGTATCTCTGACTATTTCTGCCTGTTTCTGTCTCTGTCTCTCCATTTCTGTTTCTCTGTTTCTTTCTTCTCTGTCACTGTCTCTGTCTCTCTCCTTCTGTCTCTGTCTCCCTCCTTCCCTAATTTGTCTTTCTCTGTGACTTCCTCTGTCCCTCTCCCTCTCCCTCTCTTCTCCTTCTCTCTGTCTCTGTTTCTCTCTCCCTTTCCTCCTGCCCTCCCTCTCTCTCTCCCTGTCTCCCTCTTCCTTCCTCTCTCTCTCTACCTCCCTCTCTCCATCTCTCTCACACCCCCTTCTCGGTAAGCTTGAGTTGCTCCCCTTAGTCTTGTTCAACTGAATTTGCCCCAGTTGCCCAGTATGCTAGTTATAGCTCTTCCTTAGGCAGCCATTTAATGGAATATTTATTGAATGCCTATTATCTGCCTTGAAATGTTGTCAATATCCATGGAGGAACAAAGAGACACAGTCCCTGACTTAAAAGAGTTTACAGCCACCTTAGTTTGACCAATATCATAGTCACACAAACTCATTAGAGAATATTATTGATCACAAAAGGTCAGAGCTCCAAGGTCTTGTAGAGATCATTTCACCATAGTCCTCAATCTGAATTGGAATAGATATTAGAGACAAGCAAGCCATAACTAACATTATCAGTGCCTGTATAAGAGGAAGGACTAGCCAAGGTAAAAAGCATGAATTGTGCCCCCTAATCAACTTTATAATTGATGAGGAATAAAAATAGAGATAAGTAAGATAAGGAGAAAATATGTCAGGATAATGACTTAAAGGATAGAATTTCAGAGTAGAAGGGAAGATTATCTAGTACAGAGGGATCAAACAAGGCCCACAACAATGTGGAATGCTTGGAAACCAGATTAAAAGATAACGAGAAAATGTTTAATATAATAAATAAAAACACAATAGAATATGTATAATGTTAACATGTAGTTTTCCAAGTCAATCTGCACCAGTTTATTGTAGGGCTTAATGGCCCCCATTTCTATTTAAGTTTGATACCCCTGTAGTCAGGAAAACTGAAGTTCAAATCCTGCCTCAGACACTAAGTAGCTATGAATTCTGGATGTCACTTAACCTCCCAGGGCCCCAGCTTTCTCATCTAGAAAATGAAGGGTTTAGGGTAGATAGTCTTGGAGATGATTAACAGTCTAAATCTACTATTCCTTTATATTTACTGCAGGAGTATATGTGATAAATTTATATGCCCTGTAAGGCTTCTGTCTTGTGCCTTAGGGATTATCATATGCAACCCTCGAATTTTCTAGATGAAAAAAATGTGGCCCAGAAAAGGGATAAACTGCTTGGCCACCATCACAGGCAATGAATGGAAGATCTGGGATTTGGACCTTAGGAGCCACATAACAGGGTTTAATATTCTTGTTTTGTAAATGGGTAAACTGAGATTCAGATGATAGAAACACATTTGACACCGAAATTCAGATACTGAGGAAAATTTATTAAAGAAGAATCCCAAGGAATCACCTTACCATTTCTGACCAGAAGCAGGATCCAGTCCCCTTTAGGAAGAGGGAGCCCTAAGCACACAAGTGAGAAAAGCTTTATACTTATTAGCTTGCCACAATCTCCTCCCTTCAGAGAATGGATTGATTCATTCTCTTCTGAGATACAATCTTATTGATACACCCTCTGTATGTTTTCCCCTAAATATGTATAAGCATCCGCCCCATCCCTCATCATATATCCCATGTTCAAAAAAATATCTCCTACTGGGTGTGTAGTTTAATATTCCATTAGTCTATTAAGCAAGCTTTTGGTTGAATCAGGTCATTGACCTGGATCAATTATTATCTTAAACTTGTAGTTTTCTCAAAACCTCAAGACTCTTTCTGATTGGCTGAGTCCACCTGGGCCTTCCAAACTTCTCAACTCCTTGTTTGCTCAAGGCTTTGGAGAGATTGAAACTTAGTTGTTCTGTGGTAACTTAACCTTCCTTAATTTCTCACATTCTGAAAACCCATTGGTTAATGGTACTTGTTATCTTGTATTATCTTAAAGCTTCCACATTCTGTGGGAAACCTAACTTTTCAGTATTTCTCATAAGAGAATTTAAGTGAGTTGATGAGTCACACATGTGGCAAGGGTGGAAGTCAGGTTTAAACCCAAGTCTTCTGAATTTCGAGTCCAATGTTGTATGCACTATCCTATTCCTTGCCCAGGTCCTTTGACTCTAACCCCAGTGTTTTTTCCATAGCATCAGCCCAAGATTTTATTAAGTAAGAACCTAAGTTACAGAAGAGTCCAGTGGTTTTCCCAGATTCACACAGTGTCTAATCGTTCACACGATTGAACCTTGGCTCTCAGCACAGCCCTCATGCTACCAAATAGTACTGCTGGTCTCCCTGAGTACTTCTACCCTTTTGTTCATTTTTTTCCAAGCAATGAGAATATTTCCTTCAGCTTCTTCATTTTAGGAGCCCAGGGGCCTCAATCCTCCCTGCTGAAACTTACACTTTTAACTTTGACAGGTTGTAATAATGTACTATGTGTGCTGGAGTCTGCTGTTCTGGATATAACACATTAGCATTATTTTACTATAATAGCACTAATAATAACAATAATAATGATAAATATGAACCATTACTGCACACCTAGTACTGCAGAAAGTACAAGATATAAGAGATTTAAGGCATTTACACACATGGATAAGAGGTTTAATGCTTCATCTGTAATGAATGAAAAGAAATAAAAGCTAGAGAGAGACAGGCAGACAGAGACAGAGAGAGATATATAGAAATGGGGTGGAGGGGAGAGAATGAGAGGGAAGCAGGTAGAGTGGGAGACAGAAACACAGAGAGAGAATGAAGGAGAAAATATCTGGCATGCTAATATCTGTAAACATTATGGGAGGAAAATATTTACGTTCTAAAGACATATTCACAGTGTTCAGTGTGAGTCCAGGAGGATTTTTTTTGCCTTATGCAAATGCAGATAAAGCTGTTGTCTTAGATGAGCTACTTGCAGTCTAATTTTTTCAAGAACCCAAGGGAATCATTGGCTTTCTCCATGCTGTGGTTTCTCACTAGTTTTTTCCAAACAACACTAGATAGACTTTACTCTTTTTTTTGAATAAAAACATTTTAATTTATTAATACTTTTTATTTGCAAAACATATGTATGGGTAATTCCTAAACATTAACCCTTACAAAGCTTTCTGTTACAAATTTTTCCCCCTACTCCCCACCCCTCCCCTAGATGGCAGGATATCCACTACATGATAATTATGTTAGAATACTTAAGAAATTGAATATGTATAGTTATTGCCACACATCATTTTTTGTGCAGGAGAAATCGTATCTACAAGAAATAATAATCCGATAAAGGAAATACAATGCAAGCAAACATCAATAGAGGACGTGAGAATGTTATTTTGTGGTCCACATTTCACATCCCTCTCTCTGGGTGTATATGGCTTTCTTCACTGAACAATTGGAAGTGGTTTGAAGCATTTCATTGTTGAAGAGAGTCATGTCCCTTAGAACTGATCCTCATATAGTATTGTTGTTGCCGTGTATAATGATCTCCTGGTTCTGCTCATTTCACTCAGCATCAGTTCATGCAGATAGACTTTACTCTTAATGATCCTCTGTATCTAAGCATCCTCTGTATCTGTGCATTCTCAGAAGTGGAAAAGGATTGTGCAAAATTAAACGAAATAGGATATAATGTTACAATATACAAAATGGCATGTAAATCATTGCCAGCACCAAAGCCAGGTGGATATTATAGAAGCCTGGGTATTAAACTTGATACTTCATAGGGCCATAGTCAGAATATTTCCCTTTCTTGGTGATGGGGTAAAAAGTAAAGTAGGGAAAACAAAGTCTTTCCTCCTCAAGGTTTCAGTTGATGATATCCTTGCTATGGATGATCTAGGACTCTCTGAAAGCATCTGATAAAAGGATAAGAAAAATAACAGATGACAGAAGAGTGTAGCTGAGAGAAATGGGGAATGCAGTGAGCTCCATGTCTGATAAACTGGGCTTCCTCAAAAGTTTCCTCAAGAATGTCTCTATGGCATAATCAATTATATTAATAACCAAATTAATAAAAATCATATGATTATCTCCATAGATGCAGAAAAAGCCTTTGATAAAATCCAACACCCATTCCTATTAAAAACACTGGAGAGTATAGGAATAAATGGGCTTTTCCTTAAAATGATAAGTAGTATCTACTTAAAACCTTCAGCAAGCATCATATGTAATGGAGTCAAACTAGAACCATTCCCAATAAGATCAGGAGTGAAACAAGGCTGCCCACTGTCACCATTACTATTTAATATTGTATTAGAAATGTTAGCTTTAGCAATAAGAGAAGAAAAAGAGATAAAAGGAATCAGAGTAGGTAGTGAAGAAACCAAATTATCACTCTTAGCAGATGACATGATGGTATACTTAGAGAATCCTAGAGACTCAACTAACAAACTACTAGAAACAATTCACACCTTTAGCAAAGTGGCAGGATACAAAATAAATCCACATAAATCATCAGCATTTTTATATATTACCAATAAAGTTCAGCAGCAAGAGATACAAAAAGAAATTCCATTCAAAATAACTGTTGATAGTATAAAATATTTGGGAATTTATCTGCCAAGGGATAGTCAGGAAGTATATGAACTAAATTACAAAACACTTTCCACACAAATCAAATCAGACCTAGTCAATTGGAAAAACTTAAAATGCTCATGGGTAGGACGAGCGAATATAATAAAAATGACAATACTACCCAAACTAATGTACTTATTTAGTGCCATACCAATCAAACTCCCAAGAAATTATCTTACAGATCTAGAAAAAATAGTAGCAAAGTTCATTTGGAAAAACAAAAGGTCTAGAATTTCAAGGGGATTAATGAAAAAAAAGGCTGAAGATGGTGGACTTGCTGTACCAGATCTAAAACTATATTATAAAGCAGCGGTCATCAAAACCATTTGGTACTGGCTAAGAAATAGAGTAGTCGATCAGTGGAATAGGATAGAATCACAAGACAAACTAGGCAATAACTATAGCAATTTGGTTTTTGATAAACCCAAAGACCCCAGCTTTTGGGATAAGTATTCACTATTTGACAAAAACTGCTGGGAAAACTGGAAACTAGTGTGGAAGAAATTAGGGCTTGACCCACATCTAACACCACATACCAAGATAAGATCTAAATGGGTTCATGATCTGGATATAAAGAGTGAT
>JAJPUD010029074.1:0-14172 GCA_023553655.1 Myrmecobius fasciatus
TCCAATTTGGTATTTAATTGAGGGTTTTTAATTTGTTCTTTTTCTAGGTTTTTTTAATAATAAGCCCAATTCATTGATCTTTTCTTTCTCTATTTTAAGCAAGTAAGCATCTAGAGATATAAAATTGCCCCTTATAACTGCTTTGGCCGTATCCCACAAATTTTGGTATGTTGTCTCCTTATTGTCATTCTGCTGGATGAAATTATTGATTGTGTCTATGATTTGCTCTTTCACCCATTCATTCTTCAGGATTAGATTATTTAATTTCCAATTAACTTTTGGTTTATTTTCTCCTGGCCTTATATTGCATGTGATTTTTATTGCAACATGATCTGAAAAGGATGCATTTACTATTTCTGCCTTTCTGCATTTGATTTTGAGGTTTTTATGCCCTAACACATGGTCAATTTTTGTATAGGTTCCATGGACTGCTGAGAAAAAAGTAAACTCCCTACTGTCTCCATTCAACTTTCTCCATAGATCTATCATACCTAACTTTTCTAACAATTGGTTTATCTCCCTACTTTCTTTCTTGTTTATTTTGTGGTTTGATTTATCTAATTCTGAGAGAGCAAGGTGGAGATCCCCCACTAGTATTGTTTGGCTGTCTATTTCTTCTTTGCATCTCTCTTAATTTCTCCCCTAGGAATTTGTGTGCTATTGCACTTGGTGCATATATATTTAGTATAGATATTACTACATTATCTGTGGTACCCTTTAATAAAATATAGTTTCCTTCCTTATCTCTTTTGATTAGATCTATCTTGGCTTTTACTTGATCTGAGATAAGGATTGCTACCCCTGCTTTTTTTTGTTCACCTGAAGCATAATAGGTCCTGCTCCAGCCTTTTACCTTCATCCTATATGTGTCACTATGTTTTAGATGTGTTTCTTGTAGACAACATATTGTGGGATTCTGATTTTTAATCCAGTCTGATACCCGCTTCTGCTTTATGGGAGAGTTCATCCCATTCACATTCACAGGTAGGATAACTAATTCTTTATTTCCTGCCATCTTATTTACCCAAGTTATGTTTTCCCCTTTCCTTTGCCCTTTCTCCCTTCCCCCCACCTCAGTACTTTGCTTTTGATGACCCTCTCCCCCAAACAATACTCCACCCTTTAGATCCCTTCCCCTTGTTTTTACTCCTTTCCCCTGATTCTTCTATTTTCCCTTCTATTAGTTTATCCCTTTCTTTTCCTCCTTTCCCTCCCCCTTCCCTCTAGCAACAGACACGTTTCTATGTGAAATCAAATGTCTGATATACACTTTTAGAGCCCAACCTGATAAGAGTAAGATTTACACAGTGCTCAACTCCCTCCCCTCTTTCTCTCAATTATATTAGGTTTTCTTTGCCTCTTCAAGAGATTTTACCTTGTTTTTACCTCCTTATTTTTTTAGATCTTATTTTACCACTTTTTCCCTCTTTTCCCCAGTATGACAACCTTTCCCCCTCTAGTTCTCTTTTTCATATTATGAAAGTAATATCTAGTTAATTATACCCCCAAACTTTAAGCATCCCTCTAGTAGAAATAAAGTTCTCAAGAGTCCTTTCCTTTTTACCTTTTTATGCATCTCGAGTTCTGTGTTTGGATGTGGAATTTCTTGTTCAGATCTGGTCTTTCCATTAGAAATAGGTGAAATTCACCTATATCACTGAATGACCATCTTCTTCCCTGGAGGATAATGCTCATTCTAGCTGGATAGGATATTCTTGGCTGTAATCCAAGTTCCTTTGCCCTTCAGAATATCTGGTTCCAGGCCCTTCGATCCTTCAATGTGGAGGCTGACAGATCCTGTGTGATTCTAATTATTGAACTTCGGTATTTGAATTGTTTCTTTCTAGCTGCTAGCAGAATCTTTTCCTTGGTGCTATAGTCCTGAAATTTAGCCACGATATTCCTTCGGGTTTTAATTTTGGGGTCTCTTTCCGGAGGTGATCGGTGAATTCTTTCAATGGTGATTTTGCCCTTTGATTCTACAATCTCAGGGCAGTTTTCTTTCAGGATTTCCTGGAAGATAGTGTTTAGATTCTTTTTTTCATCATGGCTTTCAGGAAGTCCAATAATCTTTAGATTGCTCTCCTAAATCTATTTTCCAAGTCAGTTGTTTTTCCTAGGAGATATTTCATATTTTCTTCTAATTTTTCATTTTTTTGTTTTTGTTTGACTGATTCTTGAAGTCTTATTGAGTCATTCACTTGCATTTGTTCAATTCTTATTTTTAAAGTGTTGTTTTCTTCAGTTACCTTTTTAAGCTCCATTTGTAACTGGCCAATTGAATTTTTTTGTTCATTGCACTCTTTTCCACTTCACTAACTTTATTTTTCAATAGATTGGTGTCTTTTTCATATCTCTTTTGCAGGGCATCCTATCCTTCTTGCAAGATACTGTATCCTTTTTGCACTAATTTCAATTTATTTTCCCATTTATCCTCTAGTTCTTTTATTAGGTTCTTTAAGCAATCTTCCAGAAAGGCCTTTTGAAACTGGGACCAGTGATGGTCCTTGCTGATTCCCTCTGGAGTTATGTCTAAAGGAACCTCTGGCTCTGGGGTCTTCTCCTCTTTCTCTTTATAAAAGCTGTATATGGTGAGAGCTCTCTTTTGTCTCTTCATTTTTTATTTTTTTTAGACAGCGTGAATATCTCTTTAAGGTAGAGGAAAAAAAAACGGCTGAAACTCCTGGCTGAAGATTTTGCCCTGAGGCGCTTCGGTGAATTAATTTAAGGTGCTGGGCCAGTGGGGGCTAGGACTAAGCCCGAATTACTCCTTAAACAAGGCAAGTTTGCCAGAACACCTGTCCTCAATCAGGGCAGAGTGTCCGGAGTGCCTCAGATAAACTCCAGGTATTTGGAATTTGGAGTTTGGAGTTTTTTTGCCAGTCTGAGCTGAGCTGAGCTGAGTCCCACCCTCACTTCCGGCCTCCACCAGAGTTCTCTGACACCACAGTCCTCTGTTTATCCCTCTGTCCGAGCTAGACAAACCTGATGTGAAGTTTTTCAGAGATATATGCAAGCAGTATCCAAATATTTCCTGATTCGTTGACTTGAAGATCTGTTCAGAGGCTTATTTTATTGTTGATTTGAGAGAAGTTCGGAGGAGGAAGCAGAGATTCACCCTTTCACTCCGCCATCTTGGCTCGATAGAGAAAAGTTTTAAACTGCTTATTATGTTTTGATGAATCTTTATTTAATGAATCTTACTTTCTTTTTGTTAAATGTTTCATGCTTAAGAATCAATGGCGCTGAAATGAATTATGTAATAAATAATATGGGTACCAAGACATTTTTGTCCCTGCTAACTCTCAAAAACACTCCCCAAAGAGAAATTTATACCAGTGATGGAGCAATTATTTATGTTTTCACAAGTTAAAGAACTAAAAAGCTTATCAAACATTATAAACGAACAGTGAAGATTACTAATTCCTAATACTCTCATTTAGGACTTTTCTATCCAACTGTCTCCATGTTTCTATAGAAAACCCTTCTCCTGTACTTTCCACCAAAATAGCAAGAACCAATTTTCATTTCATCATACTATGGCAATTAGCATCATTCTTGTGCTCAATCATTTGAGGAGAGAAAAATGTAAGACTATGGTTAAATTCAGTAAGAGAAATTAAGAAGAGGGGGAATTGGGGCTATATTCTAGCTTGGGATTTGCATTGTGCTTAAAGGAAAAGGATTTAGATAGATTCTTTACTTAAGAAGTTACATAAGGTTAGGGCAGCTAGTTGGTGCAGTGGATAGAGCACCAGCTCTATGAGGAGAACCTGAGTTCAAATCTGGCCTCCAACACTTAATACGTCTTGGCTGTGTGACCCTGGGCAGTCACTTAACTGCAATTGCATCAGGAAAAAAAAAGAAGAAGTTATGTAGGGCAGGGACTAATGGCAATAAGAGGCAAATTCCCCAATTTGGGGAGAATGAATCCTAAGTAAAGATTATTAATTAATGTGGCAATTATGAGGTCATTGGTAACTTCTGAGAATAGATTCAATGGAATTAAAAAAATTGGAAGGCAGAATACAACAAACAGGTTAAGAACTGAGAGAAGAGACATAAAATCTATACTATCTTTTGAAGGTGTCTGATCACAAAGGACAAAAAAAAATATGACTAATTTTACCTAGGATGAAAGGATAGAATAAAGTTTTATTTTATTTTATTTTTTTGGCAGAATGAGAATGAAATGGGTATATATACATACATACATACATATACACATCATATACAAATATATAAACAGTACTTTCTATATACACATATAAGATATGTACACACATATATGTACATATGTGCAAATGTATATGTGTATATAATATATGTGTGTATATATGTAAATGAGGACAGATCAATGAATTGATAGAAAGTTAGATATATACAATAGAGAGGGAAGCAATAGAGAAGGAGAAATTGTAGAATGGGAATATAGTAGGGGCATATGTTGGAGGAAATGGGACAGAATGGAATTACTAATGCAGGTAAAGGAATAAGCCTTGGGATAATGTCAGACCACTGCTTCATGTGACACAAGGTGAAGGAAGATATAGTGACAGAATGAATCTGAGTGATATGAAATAAGGTAGGTCAGAGAAAAATACATAAATCAGTTCAATATTTTCTAGAAAAAAATATGAGGCAAGTTATCATCTGACAAGATTGGGGGAAGTAGATCTCTGGGAAATTTGAGGAAGGAATAATACATTTGAAACAGTCTTTGGGGAGAGTGGGATTGTAAATTGAGGAAGAAGGTATAGAAGAATTGCCTTGTAGCACTGAGAACTGAAGCTAGGCAGCACAGATTTTTCATGGATCAAGTCAGAATGGCTATGTGAATTTCTCCACTGTGGTTGCCATTATGTTGGAAAGAGTTAAGCTTGTGGTTGATGGGAATCACTCAAATCTAAGGCTTAGAAGGTTACCTATGACAGTATGGTAAAGGGGGCAGGGATTTAAGAGAAAAAGAAAAAAGACCAACTGGTGATCACAATGAAGAAAAGAGGAAAGAGTATAAAGGTGATGGCCCAGGAGAAACTTGAAAGGTCAATAAATTAAAGGTAACTTTTAAGAATGTCCATTTGGGATGAATCTACCATCAAATGAGAAAGATGATGAAAGTTAGCAATAGGACAATAAAAAGGAGGGGGAGGTAAAGGTACCAAATATATTAAGAGTATTAAAATTAAGAATAAAACTTAAAGCACAAATAGATAAGTCAAAAAGGAAGATACTAAATTCATAAGGGAAGATAGATATCAAAATATCTAAAAGACTTATTTCGCTAATTATATATTCCCAGATAAATAAAATTAGTTAACATACTTAAAAAAGCAGAGAATATTGTGAATTTCCAAGAGCACATGGAAGCAGAATTATTCCAAATGGTTTGAGAGATATTAGAATCTTGGAAGAAATTAAAAATGTTCATGTGGCAACATGTTTTGCCTGCACTACTGAATTAGTTAGTTGAATAGAAGAACTTTGAATCTATAAAAGCAAAGCTCTCCAAAAAAAGCAAAAAGGAGAACAAATGATATAAAAATAAACATGTTTAAAAAATAGATGATAATGAAGAAGAAATGTAAAAAAAAACAATAATGATGAAAGAATATGATTGCTATACAAAAAAATTACGGATCCCAAAAGAAAGTCTTCAGTCCCACTCTCTCTTCCATAGTCATTAAAATTCAATGGCAAGATAAAAGGCAGGATGGCCAGTGAATGCCTGAATACAGCAAATGATTTTGGTGTCTTCAATATCTGATCAAACTCAAAATACTTCCCAGTGCTTTTTCAATGACTGTTGAAAGAAATTGTTCTCATCCACCCATTCAAATAAGGACAGTCACTAAGTGGTTGGATAGACATCCACCTAACTCACCAGTGGGTTTGAGGTCTATTGGTTACTATTAACCTGGATAATATTTTCTGATAAGTCAGTTAAAGTCCATCATTAAAAATGTTTGTGTGTGTGTATGTGTGTGAATAGCTCCTGTATCTCTCAGAAAGAAGAGCTGCAATTAAGCTACAAAAGAGTTGATCATAAGGTAAAAGGAGGGACCGATATAGGAGGAATTAAAAATGAAATTTTCAGTTCAATGGGAGGGGATTATTCTGAAGAACAAATACATACACATACTTTCTCATAATGGAAATGTACAACTTTTTAAAAAGGATCTAATTTGCATATTTTAGGTGTGTAGAAGTAGGCAACCTTTTTTGTGCTCTGTTTCCATAGATGTCTTCTATATTAAGAGAATGCACAACAGGATTAATTTTGATAAAGATATTCAGAAAAAAATAGTAGGGAATGCACTGAGATAAAAGATTGAAAATCAAATTTCAAAAGAAAATGATCACTGAGAGAGTAGGGTAAAGAATGGAAGTTAAATCTCAGGAACAAAGGGAAATGTCTATCTCTGAGCAATGTTTCTTTCCTCTCTCTTTCCCATAGGGATTGATACTTTCAAGAAAACATTAGTTTTGGGGCAGAGAGCAGACATGATCCTGTGTGACCTCCACTGACCTTGTCTCAAATAAATAGCAGATTAAGCCTCTAAACTGGTTTTGGAGTCAAGGAATTTACAAATATTTGGAGTACAATGCATTTCTGAAGATGCCTTGGAAGAACTTCAGAGCAGTTCTCTTTCAGTTGACAGGGGGACAGTCTGCTGAACCCAGGCTGCAGTACAGGGAGACGAGGGCAAGAAGCTAGGCCTGAGAGTCAGAGCTTTGTAGCTTCCTCACAATTGGGATTCTTCTGTGAGCCTCTTAGACTACTGTGTCCTGGTTGCAAGCAGGTGATTTGGCAGATTTGCCTTTTGTAAAAGGTAAATTGTAAACGACTGAGCCCCAGAAGAACCTAGGACCTAGTCATGATTACCCAGCACTGGAAATAAATCAGCAGAACTGCCCCAGGGCAAATCAAAGCAACTGTTGCTCCTTTGCATGGAACAGACCTAGAGCCTTAAAAAATGAATAAAAAAAAAAAAAGAACTCGCACCATAGACAGCTTTTATGGAGAGAGAGAACAGATCTCAGATCCTGAGTTTTTTAAAGGTAAAGCAACTTCAGATAAAGCCCCAAGAGAGACATGAGCTGGTCCCCATTTCACAAGTCTTTCTTCTAAGATTGAATGAAGGATCTTAAAATAGAGTTGGAAGAAAAATGAGTAAATGAAATGAGATCATTGCAAGAAGGAATGGAAAAGGCACCTAATGTCCTATAAAAGAGATATGAAAAAGATATCAATTCACTGAAAAACAAAATTTGTGAAATGGAAAAAGAATGCAATGAACAAAAAAATTCAATTGGCCAATTGCAAAAGGAGCTAAAAAAGGTAACTGAAGGAAAAAAAAACCCTAAAAATTAGAATTGAACAAATGGAAGTAAATGACTCAATAAGACTTCAAGAATCAGTCAAAGAAAAACAAAAACAATGAAAAATAGAAGAAAATATGAAATATCTCCTATGAAAAATAACTCTCCTGGAAAAAATATCTAGGAGACATAATCTAAGGATTAATGGACTTTCTGAAATCCATGATGAAAAAAAAAGAACCTAGACATTATCTTACAGGAAATCATAAAAAGAAAACTGCCCCGATATTTTAAAATCAGAAAAAAATTGTTTTTTCAAAAAGGGAGAAAGAAAAGATCCACAAGCCAACAAACATAGAAAATATGTAGAGAAAGGACTCAAAATTAGTACATTAGAAACTTTAATTCCACGAAAAACACAGAGTATATAGATATAATAACTAAGTTCAGGATCTTTGAATCCAAAATAAAGGGTTAGAAAACACAGAAATGAAAAATAATTAATAAATAGAATAAAGTAAACAAATCCATTTTTCTAAAAGAAATAAAAATATCTGGAAAAAAGAGAAACAAACAAAAGAAACTGAAGGGGGAAAAAGAGAAAAGATTTTTTGAATAAACTATCTCAAGGGGAATAAAGGAAGAAAAAAGAAAAGGAATTAGGTAAACAAATGGAACCAAGAAAAAACAAAAAAAAATAAAAATAAAAAATTATTGGGGCAACTAGGTGGCACAGTGGATAGAGCACCAGCCCTGCAGTCAGGAGGACCTGAGTTCAAATCTGGTCTCAGACACTTAACATTCCCTAGCTGTGTGACCCTGGGGAAGTCACTTAACCTCAAATGCCTCAGCAAAAAGCAAAAAAATAAATAAATAAATAAATATGGAAATTGTTGACAAATATAAGGTAGTATTGAAAGTAGAAAGATAGCCTATAGCAATGCAGTGACTTAAAAATGGATTAAACTAAAATAATTATAGGAATGTAGGACAGGCTTAAAAGAAATATGTGGGATAGTTAATGGTGTCATTGTAAATTATTTAAATGGGAAATACTCTAGGAGCTCAAAATCTAAAATAGTGAGTATTAGACATAAAGTTTTTCTATACAAGGGTCTTTCTATACAGGGTCCATTGAAATCTGAGAGTGGCCTCCCCTTTGTGAAATCATTCCATTCTGCTAGTGTAAGTACAAGTGAATTGAGTGAGCCAACCCCAATCCAATTAGAGAAAACCTGGAGAGAATTTGACTATTATGATCACATCCCACTCAGCATATTAAATACCAAGAACACTAGAGTATTTGATTTCCACGTGGAAAAATTCCCTCCATGTTTGATACAGAATACTTGTATGAAACTGAATATTTCATTAAAACTTTCAGTCCTCTAGTTCAACTCTGAAGACTGTAAGTTGCTGGAAATAAAATAGATTTATCGCTAAGGCTGTTTTCTTTAAGGATAACACTAAAGTAATTTCTGGTGTCAGCGACCTGCTACCACAAACCCCTTCAACCATTTGTTTGATGTATCTGTCTTGTCATCCTTTGCCAAGTTTATGTCAATGCTACATATGGTGGGTCTTTTAATTATATTCTTAGATCAGTCATTCCATATACTCCATTCAGAAGTAAACCCTTTAATTTCTTCATCTTGGGGTTCCCTACAGAAATGAAAGCACAGGCCTAAATCCTTGCCTTTGTTTCCAAGAAAATCAATAACAAAAATAAAATTATTGATAAAAAAACAAGAAAAAAGCAGAAGTAAACCTTTTTTAATGGAAAATAAAATAATATCACCCTTCTTTTTTTTTAGAGTTATGAACTCCTTATAGCAATGAAATCACAGGTTCATTCCCAATTTCAATTTCATGATTCTACTTAAGCTTAAATGTATCATGTCTCGAAAGAGTTGAATGTCACTTCTAAAGTACAGAGTAAGTTGGAGCAAAACATCTTTAAATCATTTGATGCATATGAATGACTCCCTGCTATTTGATTTGAGCAAACAAAAACAAGATAAATAAATCTATCTAAAGATAGATTAATTTGTTAATTGAGAAACACATGAATAAGTGAATATATGAACAAATAAGTAAATAAGTATTTAATAAACTAAGAACTATTATCTAATTGGATCTTTCTCTAATAATGACAAAGTATCATCTAGACTCAATAAGTTGAGTTCTAAATGTGTGCTAATGAAAAATAGAAACTGAAGGTTTGAGCTTCATTCTAGGGTTTGATTGATCTACAGAATGAAGGTAATACTTCTTACCCTCACCCACAAAGAAACAACATGTTACACATTTATGCAAAAAATTTCCATAACAGTCAAATTGTGAAAGAAAACAAATATCTCCTACCCTAATGAAAATTTAAAAAGCTCCAGAAAAATTAAGTTAAAAATAAAGAGAGAGAAAGAGAAATAGAGAATACTTCAATCTGTATTCAGACACAATCAATTCCTTCTCTAGTTATGCATAAAATTTTTCATCATCAGTCCTTCAGAGTAGGTGTGCATGATTGTACTACTGAAATAACCACATTCATTTACAGCTGGTAATCCCAAAACACTGTATATAGTATATAGTATATAGTATATTTCACTTTGTTCATGGAGGATTTTCCAGGTTTTTTTTTTTCTCTAAGAGCATCCTTCTCATCATTTCCTAAAGAACAAACATATTCCATCAGAGAAAGTTGCTTTGAAAAAAAAAATTACACTTACTATTGCTAATTGCATTTCCTCCCATTTATTCGCTTTCTTGTTTTCACCCTGCCTCTCCTCAAAATTGTTTTGCTACTACTGACTACTCCCCACGCCAATATGCCTTCTCTTTTATCACCCTCCAATTTTTCCCATATCCCATTATCTTCCTAATTTCCATCAGGGTAAGATAGATTTCTATATATCTATTGTAACTATTCTACTTTAATTCTTATCCTTATTTTGCTATTACTTAATCTCCCCCACCCATGAATATCTCCTTTGTCTTCTTTCCCAACCCTTCCCTTCCCTCTTTATCCTTTGCCCATTAGTCTACCCCATACTACCCTCTTTATTTTTTATTCTAAAGGGCACTATACCCTTCATTACTTAATCTCCTATATATATATATATATACATACATACACACATATATATGTATATATACATATATGTATATATTTATATATTTACATGTGTATGCATATATATGTATATATGTAATGTTGCTTCTTTAACCTATTTCTGATTTGAATAGGTATTCAGAACTAGAGCCCTTCTTCCCCCTCTAATGCCTCTGTGTCTATTTATCCTCTTAATTAATTTGCATAACAAATTCCCTTAAAATTCTTGATTTTTTGTTCTTCCAGATGAATTTTGCTATTATTTTTTCTAACTCTGTAAAGTAATTTCTTGGCAGTTTGATTGGTATGGCATTAAATAAGTTGATTGATTTACATAGAATTGTAATTTTTATTATATTAAGTCAGCCTACCCATGAGCACTAGATATTCTTCAAATTGATTAGAACTGACTTTATTTGTGTGGAAGGTGTTTTGTAATTGTTCATATAGTTTCTGACTTTATTTTGGCAGGTTGACTCCAAAAATGTTTATATTATCTACAGTTATTTTCAATGAAATATATCTTTGTATCTCATGCTGCTGGAATTTATGGGTAACAGGTTGAAAAGATGATGATTTATATGGATTTATTTTGTATCCTCCAAATTTGCTAAAGTTGCAAATTCTTTCTAGTAGTTTTTTATTTGATTTTCTAAGAAAATCTAAGATTTGATTTTCTAAGTATTGCACCATATCATCTGCAAAGAATGATAATTTGACTTCCTCATTATCTATTCTAATTCCTTTAATTTGTTTTTCTTCTTCTATTGGTAAAGCTAACATTTGAAATACAATATTGAATAGTAAATGTTTAGTAGAATTCACATATAAATTCATGAGATCTGGAGATTCTTTCTTAGGGAGTGATTAATAGCTTGTTCCATTTCTTTTTTCTAAAATGTGACTAAGTAATTTTATTTCTTCTGTTAATCTGAACAATCTATATTTTTGTAAGTATTCATCTATTTTAATTATATTATCTGATTTATTGCCATACAGTTGGGCAAAATAGCTTGTAATTGTTGCTCTAATTTCCTATGCATTGATGGAAAATTCACCCTTTTCATTTTTGATACTAATAATTTGATTTTCTTTTTTTTTCTCTTTTTCTATTAAAATTAACTAAAGGTTTATCTATTTTGTTTTTTTTAATCAACAAAACTATGTTTCTTAGTTCAATAGTTTTCTTATTTTCAATTTTATTAATCTCCCCTTTTATTTTCAGAATTTCAAATTTTGATTTTACTGGGGTTTTTTTTAATTTATTCTTTTTTTTAGCTATTTAAGTTGTATAAGTTGTATTTCCATTTCGTTAATCTTCTCTTTTCCTATTTTATGCAAGTAAGTGTCTAGAGATATAAAACTCCTCCTAAGAACTGTTTTGGCTAAATGCCGTAAATTTTTGTCTGTTTTCCCATTATTGTCATTCTCTTGTATGAAATTATGGATTGTTTGTATGAATTATTATTTCACCCACTTTGTTCTTTATGATTAGATTATTTAGTTTTCTATTAAATTTTGGTCTATTTTTTCCTGGCCATTTGTTACATATAATTTTTATTGCATCATAATCTGAAAAAGTGCATTTTCTATTTCTGCCTTTCCACATTTGATTTTCACTTTTTTTATTTGCTAATACATGATCAATTTTAGTGTAGGTTTCATGTCTTACCAAGAAAAAAAGGAAATTCCTTTCTGTCCCCATTCAGTATTCTCCAAAGATATATCATACCTATTTTTTCCCTAAAATTCTATTTACCTCCTTAACTTCTTTCTTATTATGAGATTCAATTTATATATTTCTTATAGAACAAGTTTGAAATCTCTCACTAGTATAATTTTGCTGTTTATTTATCTTTGTGATTCTCTTAACTTCTCCTTTATGAAATTGGATGTTACACCACTTGGTGCATATATGTTTAGTATTTACATTATTTCATTATCTATTGTACCCTTTAGCAAGATATGACTACCCTCTTTATTTTAATCGGATCTATTTTTGTTTTTGCTTTATCTAAGATCAAAATCCTTTCTCCTGGGTTTTGTTGTTGTTGTTGTTGTTGTTTTTTTTTTTTTTTTTTTTTTTTTTTTTACTTCAGCTGAAGCATAGTAGAATCTGCTCAATCTGCTCCAGCCTTTTATTTTTATTCTATATATATATTATTCAGATATATACCTGTTCTTGTAAACAATGTATTGTATGATTCTGGCTTTTAATTCAATTTGTTACCAACTTCCATTTTATTGGAGAGTTCATCCCATTCACATTCACAGGTAAAATGACTACTGTATTTCCCACTATCTTGTTTTCTCTATTATATTTTCTCTTTCCTTTCCCCCTTTCCCTTGCCCCCCAGGTTTTTCTTCTGACCACCAGTTCCCTCAATTTGCCCTTTCCTTTTATAACCCTTCCCCTTTTCTTATCCCTTTCCCCTTCTACTTCTATTTTCTCTTCTATTACCTCCCCTTTCCTTTCCCCTTTATTGTCCTACTCCCTATAGGATGAGATAAGTTTCTACATTAAATTAAATATGTCTAATATTCTTTTTTATTCCAAATCCAATGATCTTAATTTTCACACAAGGCTCATCCCTCTACCTTTTTTCCCTCAATTGTAATAGTTCTTTTTTTTCATTGTTTTTTTTTATTAAAAGCTTTTTATGTAGAGAACATATGAGTGATTTTTTCTACATTGACCTTTAAAAATGTTTTTTGTTCCAAGCTTTTCCCCTCGTTCCCTCCACCACTATCCCTGGATGTCAGGAAATCTAATACATGCTAGATATGTTAAATTATATGACAAATCCAATATATGTATACATATCTATACAGTTTTCTTACTGCACAAGAAACAACAGATCTAGAAAGAGAGAGAAAAAAAACTAAGAAGGAAAACAAAATGCAAGGAAATATTCACAGAAAGTGTTAAAATGCTGTATTGTGTTCCACACTTAGTTCCCACAATCCTCTCTCTGGATGTATATGACTATTTTCATCGCTGAACAGTAGGAAGTGCTTTGAATCACATCATTGTAGAAGAGAAACCATGTCCATCAGAACTGACCATCATACAGTCTTGTTGTTGTGTATAATATGCTCCTGGTTCTCCTGACTTCACTCAGCATCAGTTCATGCAAGTCTCTCCAGGCCTCTCTGAAATCATCCTGCTGGTCATTTCTTATAAAACAATAATATTCCATAACATTCATATATCATAATTTATTCAGCCATTTTCCAACTGATGGGCATCCTTTCAATTTCCAGTTTCTTACCACTACAAAAAGGGCTGCCACAAACATTTTTGCACATGTGGGTCCCTTTCCGTCTTTTAAGATCTCTTTGGGATATAGGCGCAGTAGAAACATGGCTGTGTCAAATGGTATGCACAGTTTGATAACTTTTTGAGCATAGCGCCAGATTGCTCTCCAGAATGGTTGGATCCATTCACAGTTCCACCAACAATGTAATAGTGTCCCAGTTTTCCCACATCCCCTCCAACATTCGTCATTATCTTTTCCTGTCGTTTTAGCCAATCTGACAGGTGTGTAGTGGTATCTCAGAGTTGTCTTAATTTACATTTCTCTCATCAATAGTGATTTTGAACACCTTTTCATGTGACTAGAAATAGTTTCAATTTCTTCATCTGAAAATTGTTCATATCTTTTGATCATTTATCAATTGGAGAATGGCTTGAATTCTTATATATTTGAGCCAATTCTCTATATATTTTAGAAATA
>JAJPUD010029075.1:3016-14172 GCA_023553655.1 Myrmecobius fasciatus
ATTAAAGGCTTATCTATTTTGTTGAGTTTTTCACAAAACTAAGTCTTAGTTTTATTTATTTATTAAATAGTTTTCTTATTTTCAATTTTATTAATCTCCCTTTTTATTTTCAGAATTTCCAATTTGATATTTAATTGAGGGTTTTTAATTTGCTCTTTTAATACCTTTTTTAATTTTAAGCCCAATTCATTGATCTTCCCTTTCTCTATGTTATGCAACTAAAAATTTAGACATATAAAATTACCCCTTATAACCTCTTTGGCCATATCCCATATATTTGGTATGTATTTTCATTATTGTCATTCTCCTGGATGAAATTACTGATTGTAGCTATGATTTGCTCTTTCACTGACTCATTCTTTAAAATTAGATTATTTAATTCCCAATTAACTTTTGGTCTATTTTCTCCTGGCCTTATATTACATGCGATTTTTATTGCATCATGCTCTCAAAAGGATACACTTAGTATTTCTGCCTTTCTGTATTTGATTTTAAGGTTTTTATGCTCTAACATATGGTCAATTTTTGTATAAGTTCCATGAACCCCTGAGAAAAAAGTAAACTCCCTTCTATCTCCATTAAATTTCCTCCAAAGATCTCTCATACCTAATTTTTTTAACATTCTGTTTACCTCCCTACTTCTTTCTTATTTATTTGTTTGTTTATTTATTTACTTATTTATTTTGTGGTTTAATTTACCTAATTCTAAAAGAGCAAGGTTGAGATTCCCCACTAGTATAGTTTTGCTATCTATTTCTTTTTACATCTCTCTTAATTTTTCCTCTAGGAATTTGGATGCTATAACACTTGGTGCATATTTGTTTAGTATTGATTCTGCTTCATTATCTGTGGTACACTTTAGTAAAATATAGTTCCCTTCCTTATCTCTTTTAATTAGATCAATCTTTGCTTTTACTTGATCTGAAATCAGGATTTCTACCCCTGCTTTTTTTTTTTTTGTTTACATGAAGCATAATAGATTCTACTCCAGCCTTTTATCTTCCCTCTCTATGTATCTCTATGTTTTAGATGAGTTTCTAGGATTCTGGTTTCTAATCCAGTCTGTTAGACACTTCTGTTTTATGGCAGATTTCATCCCATTCCTATTCACAGTTAAATTAACTAACTCTGTATTCCTGCCATCTTATTTACCCAAAGTTATGTTTTTCTCTTCCCTTTCCCCTTTCTTCCTTCCCCCTCCTCAGTACTTTGTGATGACCACCTCCCTCTAATATTCTTCCCCCCTTTAAATCTCCTCCCTCTTTTTCACTCCTTTCCCCTAATTCTTCTATTTTCCCTTCTATTAGTCTATCCCCTTTTTTTCCTGCTTTTCCTCCTACTTCCCTATAAAAAGGGACACGTTTTTCTGTGAAACAAAATGTATCTGATATACTCTTTTAGATCCCAATCTGATGAGAGTAAGCTTCACACAATGCTCACCCTCCCTTCTTTCCCTCAATTATATTAGATATTCTTTGCCTCTTCATGAGATTTTACCTTATTTTTACCTCCTTTTTTTTTACTTTATTTTACCTCCTTTTAACCCTTTTTCTAGTATGATAGCTCTTCCACCTCTATTTTTTTCCATTTTTCATAGTAAAATTAAATTATACCCCCATTCCTTGAGTATACCCACAGTAGAAATATAGTTCTCAAGAGTTCTTTCCTTTTTACCTTTTTATGTTTCTCTTCAATTCTGTGTTTGGAGGTCATTTTTTTTTTCAGATCTGGTCTTTTCATTAGAAATAGGTGAAATTCTCCTATATCACTGAGTGACCATCTTCTTCCCTGAAATACAATGGTCATTCTTGCTGCATAACTTATTCTTTGCTGTAAGTCCCTTTGCCTTTTGGGATATCTGGTTCCCTTTGATCCTTTAATGTGGAAGCTGACAGATCTTGTCTGATTCTAATTACAGTTCCCTGGTATTTGAATTGTTTATTTCTAGCTGCTTGCCATATCTTTTCTTTGGTGCAATAGTCCTGAAATTTAGCCATGATATCCCTTGGGGTTTTCATTTTGGGGTCTCTTTCAAGAGTTGATCAGTGAATTCTTTCAATGGGGATTTTGCCTTCTTATTCTAAAACATCAGGGCAGTTTTCTTTAATAATTTCCTGGAAGATAGCATCTAGGTTCTTTTTTTCATCATGGCTTTCAGGGGGTCCAATAATCCTTAGCTTGTCTCTTCTAGATCTGTTTTTCAAGTCAGTTGTTTTTCCTAAGAGATATTTCATATTTTCTTCTTTTTTTTCATTTTTTTTGTTTTTTTTGACTGATTCTTGAATTCTTACTGAGTCATTCACTTCCATTTGTTTAATTCTAATTTTTAAAATATTATTTTCTTTAGTTACCCTTTTTAGCTCCTTTTATAACTGGCCAATCAAATTATTTTGTTCATTGACATCTTTTTCCATTTTACCAATTTTGTTTTTCAATGAATTGTTCTCTTTTTTCATTTTACCATTTTTGCTTTCCAGAAAATTGGTTTCTTTTTCCATTTCACCAGTTTTGTTTTTCAATGAATTGGTGTCTTTTTCATATCTCTTTTGTAGGGCATTATATCCTTCTTGCACTGATCTCAATTCATTTCCCCATTTTTCTTCTACCTCTCTTTTGAGATTCTTTATGCAATGTTCCAGGTAAGCCATGTGAAATGGGGATCAGCTCATGTCTCCCTTTGTGGCTTTCTCTGAAGTTGCTTTCCCTTTAGGAACCTCTGGATCTGAGGTCTGCCCTCCTTTCTCTCGATAAAAGCTGTCTATGGTGAGAGCTGTTTTATGTTTCTTACCCATTTTTTAGAGCTTGAGGTCTGTTTAAAGTAGAGGAGCTTTGCCCTGGGGCAGTTCAGGTAGTTGACTTCCAGTGTGGGGCTGGTAGGGCTAGGTCCTGCATTCTCAGTTGTTCTCAATTTACCTTTTACCACAGGCATATCTGACAAAGCAGCTGCCTGCAACCCAGAGCAAAGTGGTCCAAGTGTCTCCCAAGGACTTCCCACTGGCTTAGAATCCACCATGCTCTTTCCCAGCCAAGGTCTAATGCCCTGGATGCGAGCTGCTGCCTGAGTGAGGGAAAAGACCAGATCCTCTGTATGTCTGAAAAAAATCCTGCTCCAGTATTCTTCCAAGGTAATTTTTGCTGGAATTGTTTTGTACTCCATGTATTGGGGAAGCTTTCATTCCAGAATCAGTTCAGAGGCTTAATCTGTTGTTGGTTTGAGAGAAGATCAGAGGAGGTCACAGAGAGTTCTGTCTGCACCCGCGATCTTGACTCTGCCCCACCTAAGTTATTTTTAAGGCTATTTAAACAATATGTGAGGTTAGGTAAAGATCAGGATGGTTGTCCCTTATGTAGTTTATATGTATGTATCTCTCTATAATAACACATTAGTTATTAATTACTTAAAGGTAATTATCCTGCCACATTTTATCTCTATGAATTTGAGGAATTTAATCACTCCAAGCCTCGTTTTTCTCATCAATGATGTTGTAGATAGATTTTTAAGGTTTTGCCACCTCTACATTTAGTATTTTTTAATCTTAAATTCTTCAATCATTTTAAATATCCTATTATCTTTAAGCTTTTTTATAAGGTAGTAAAAAAGTAAATTCTAAAAGTCATTGGCTTGGTGTCTTCCTCCTTGATATTGTATATTTGTAACACAAAATAATTAGCTTATATTTCTAAAGAATATAAAAATAATAGGTGAACTCTTCAGAACAAAGCCATTCAAATAAGTGAATGTTTTCAGCTTTTGTGAGCCGAAAGAATCAGTCTTAACAATTAAATTTTGTGCCTTGAGTTCCACAAACATCACCAAATATTTTATATATACATTAAATTTTAACTTTTCAAACCTGTGCTTATTTGTAATATAGTAATGGAGAAAACTAAATAAATCCTCCCACCCCATATTATTTAATAAATCTTCTAACTGTAAACTCTCCGAGTAGAACACATGATTTATTCCTATTACTAGCTCAAATCAATTAAACTATTGGATAAATAATTAATGCTGGTGGTAAATAATGCGTGGTTTGTCTGGTAAGAATTATATTCCTTCAGCATGTATCTATATGTAGGTGACAATTCTTTATTCTCTCCAACTGAAAAAAGAAATTCTGATCAACTAGGAAAGTCACACATTGATTTCTACATTAACAGAAAGATCAGGATGCACTTTGATGAAAAAAAAATAATATATTTGAACTATTGTTAGCGACTGTGTATCAATCATTTATTGCATTTTCTAGATGCAACACCACATTAACACATCAATTTCCTCAATGTTTGTACAAATGTGAATGTGTACATGTACACACTCAAATCTACTTTAATTCAACTCCAAATCAGGGAAGTCACTGAGGTTCTCTGTAAATCTGTCCAAATAACCATTTACAGGGTGATTTGATTGCAAGAACCATGAGTTCATCTCATTAAAAGAAAAAGAAAAAACAAATGTAAAATATAAACTGAAAGCAAATGACTCTTTATGAGCAAAGACACTGAGCAAATTAGGCCATTCAAAGTGCATTTTGAAATATTCATAGAAATGAGTTTATAGTTTAGGTTAAATAATTTTTGAAATGATCTTTTTTTAAAAAAGAGGATATGGTGACTGTTGCTATAAAAGTGATAAAGCCTAGAATAGACTGTAGCAAACATAAAAAGAGGATGTTATTGTCATTTAAATTAATGTAAATTTCCTTAGAATTTAGATCTGCTCTTTTAGCCAGAGTATTTTGATGAAATAGAGATGAGAGGTTCTGACAAAAAGACCTTCCTTACAAAGGGATCTTCTTACAAATACAACAAATAATGTTAAACATGATTGAACACATACTGTTAGAAGTCTATAGCCTAGGAATTTAATTTTTTTAAAAGATACATAAAATTATCCTAGTTAAAATGTAAGTGGTAAATGAAATAGTAAGTAAATAATATTTATTTAGTATTGGAAAGATAAATATAGATTATTAAAGAGAATAGAAGATCTTGTCTTTAAGATAAATGAGAAAGGAAGAACAAGATAAAATAGAAAACAAAAGTGAAAAAATGATAATTAAAGAAAAAAGATAATTCAGAGATCAAAATAATCCTTTGCATAAAATTTTCATTTTTTTATTATTTTTTTAAATTTTATTTGCATAACATATGTGTGGGTAATTCTTCAACATTAACCCTTACATATCTTTCTGTTACAAATTTTCCCCCAACTCCCCACCCCTCCCCTAGATGGCAGGATATCCACTACATGTTAATTATGTGAAAATATTGGCAAATGGAATACATGTATACATATTTCCAAACTTATCATTGTTGTATAAGAAAAATCTTATCTACACAAAAGACATATCAGATAAAGGAAACACAATGTAAGCAAACATCAATCAAGAGTATGAGAATGTTATGTTGTGGTCCACATTACACATCCCTCTCTCTGGGTGTATATGGCTATCTTCAGTGAACAATTCGAAGTGGTTTGAAACATTTCATTGTTGAAGAGAGCCATGTCCATCAGAATTGATTGTCATATAGTATTGTTTTTGAGGTATATAATGATCTCCTGGTTCTGCTCATTTCACTCAGCATCAGTTCATGCAAGTCTCTCCAGGCCTCTCTGAAATTGTCTTGCTGGTCATTTCTTACAGAACAATAATATTCCATAATATTCATATACCATAATTTATTCAGCCATTCTCCAGTTCCATCTCCATAGGTCTGAGAGGTAAACTATATTACATTCCTCTAATTTACTTATAGTATCACTCTTTATATCCAGATCGTGAACCCATTTAGATTTTATCTTGGTATGTGGTGTTAGATGTGGGTTAAACCCTATTTTCTTCAACACTAGTTTCCAATTCTCCCAGCAGTTTTTGTCAAATAGTGAGCACTTATCTCAGAAGCTGGGGTCTTTGGGTTTATCAAAGACTAAATTGCTATAGTTATTGCCTAGTTTGTCTTGTGATTCTATCCTATTGCACTGATCTACTACTCTATTTCTTAGCCAGTACCAAATGGTTTTGATGACCGCTGCTTTGTAATATAGTTTTAGATCTGGTACAGCAAGTCCACCATCATCAGCCTTTCTTTTATTAATTCTCTTGAAACTCTTGACCTTTTGTTCTTCCAAATGAATTTTGCTACTATTTTTTCTAGATCTGTAAGATAATTTCTTGGGAGTTTGATTGGCATGGCACTAAATGAGTAAATTAATTTGGGTAGTATTGTCATTTTTATTATATTCGTTCAGCCTACCCATGAGCATTTTAAGTTTTTCCAATTAACTGGGTCTGATTTTATTTGTGTGGAAAGTGTTTTGTAGTTTAATTTATATAGTTCCTGACTTTCCCTTGGTAGATAAATTCCCAAATATTTTATACTATTGACAGTTATTTTGAATGGAATTTCTTTTTGTATCTCTTGCTGCTGAACTTTATTGATAATATATAAAAATGCTGATAATTTATGTGGATTTATTTTGGATCCTGCAACTTTGCTAAAGTTGTGAATTGTTTCTAGTAGTTGTTTTTTTTTTTAGTTTTTTATTATTTATTATTTATTTTTTTTATTTTATTTACATAACATATGTGTGGGTAATTCTTCAACATTAACCCTTACATAGCTTTCTGTTACAAATTTTCCCCCCCACTCCCCATGCCTCCCCTAGATGGCAGGATATCCAGTACATGTTAATTATGTGAAAATATTGACAAATGGAATACATGTATACGTATTTCCAAACTTATCATTGTTATATAAGAAAAATCTTATCTACACAAAAGAAATATCAGATAAAGGAAACACAATGTAAGCAAACTTCAGTCAAGGAGTATGAGAATGTTATGCTGTGGTCCACATTACACATCCCTCTCTCTGGATGTATATGGTTTTCTTCAGTGAACAATTGGAGGTGGTTTGAAACATTTTGTTTTTGAAGAGAGCCATGTCCATCAAAATTGATCGTCATATAGTATTGTTGTTGCCGTGTATAATGTTCAGGTTCTGCTCATTTCACTTAGCATCAGTTCATGCAAGTCTCTCCAGGGCTCTCTGAAATTGTCCTGCTGGTCATTTCTTACAGAACAATAATATTCCATGACATTCATATACCATAATTTATTCAGCCATTCTCCAATTGAAGGGCATCTATTCAGTTTCCAATTTCTAGCCACTACAAAAAGGGCTGCCACAAACATTCTTGCACATATGGGTCCCTTTCCTTCCTTTAAACTCTCTTTGGGATATAGGCCCAGTAGAAACACTGCTGGGTCAAAGGGTATGCACAGTTTGATAACTTTTTGAGCATAGCTCCAAATTGCTCTCCAGAATGGCTGTATCCGTTCACAGCTCCACCAACAATGCATCAGTGTCCCAACCTTCCCACATCCCCTCCAACATTCATAATTAACTTTTCCTGTCATTTTAGCCAATCTGACAGGTGTTTAGTGGTACTTCAGGGTTGTCTTAATTTGCATTTCTCTGATCAATAGTGATTTGGAGCACCTTTTCATATGACTATAAATAGTTTAATTTAATCCTCTGAAAACTGTCTGTTCATATCCTTTGACCATTGATTGATTGGAGAATGGCTTGAATTTTTATACATATGAGACAATTCTCTATATATTTTAGAAATGAGACCTTTTGGCAATGGCAGCGGCGGTGGCGGCGGCAGGGCCCGCGGTAGGTGGGGGAGGCGCCGCAGGTTAGGCCGAGGAGTGCCAAGCCCCCTTGTAGCGGACTCTGGCGCCGCCCTTTTAGATGGAGGCAGTGAGTCGTTGCCAGCACTGAGGGAGCGAGCGGGGCCGGAGCGGGAGCGGGAGTGCGAGCGTGGGCACCGGCGCCGAGGCGGCCAGGGAGCGCCCTTCCACGGGATCAGCCGGGTGGCATGGCGGCGGCGGGCCCCTGCCCGGCGACGATGCTGGGGGCCTCCGGGGGGGCCCCCTCCCCCAGGTTGGGGAAGCGCTGCCACTGATCGGGCCTGGGCTCTGATGACGCGCCACCGCCGCCTCGGCCCAGGCCGCGGGCACGCTCGGGACGGGCCGGGACACAGGCAGTGTGCACCGGCCCTGCAGATTCAAGGACATCTGAGCTGCTGACTTTCCTACTTTGAAAATTCAGGTCTGGGGGGGGGGCAGAGCCAAGATGGCGAACTGCAGACAACTTTCTCTGTGAATTCCTTTGAGACCTTCCCTCAGACCCAGACAAAGTGAGCCTTCGAACTGTTTTTTGAGTGAAGGCTCCTCCAAACATTTGGACTACAAAGCACTTCTATCAAAAATCTACCTTGAAAGAACCCTGGAGAAGGTTAGCCTCAGGGGAAATCGGCCTCTGGTCGCTATCAGACTCCAGCCTGGGTGGAAGTCAGGGCTGTGATAGAGGGGCGGATTTAAGCCACCCAGGAAGCCCCTGGGAGACCCCTGGACCATTTTGCTCTGCTTGCAGGCAGGTGCTTTGGCAGATCTGCCTTTGGTAAAGGGTGAATCCAGAGCAGCTGAAAGCATGGTCCTAGTGCGAATCTAGCCAGACCAGCCTCAGACCGGAAGTCAACTCGGCAAACTGCCCCAGGGCAAATACAAATTGTTGCAGTTTTCTCTGTTTTTAACCAATATCTCGACTTTAAACCATGAGCAAGAAGCAGAAGAGAGCTCTCACCATAGAAAGCTTTTATAGAGAAAAAATAGAACAGTCCCCAGATCCTGACATTATGAATACAATCCCAGATGAAGCCACAAAGGCAGACTTAAGTCGGTCTCCCTTTCAGAAGGCTTACCTGGATGATTGCATTAAGAATCTCAAAAGAGAGCTAGAAGAAGAATGAGGAAATAAATTGAGATCAGGGCAACAGAAATATCAAAAACTGGAAAATAGGACTGGTGAATTGGAAAAAGAAAAGAGTTCATTGAAAAACAAAATTGGTGAATTGGAAAAAATCACCAATTCACAGGAAAATAAATCTGGCAAAATGGAAAAAGAATGCATTGAATCAAGAAACTCAATTAGCCAGCTACAAAAGGAGCTAAAAAAGATAACTGAAGGAAATAATACTTTAAAAATTAAAATTGAACAAATAGATGTAAATGACTCAATGAGACTTCAAGAATCAGTTAAACAAAAACAAAAAAAATGAAAAAAATAGAAGAAAATATGAAATATCTCCTAGGAAAAACAACTGACTTGGAAAACAGATCCAGGAGAGACAATTTAAGGATTATCGGACTCCCTGAAAGCCACGATGAAAAAAAGAACCTTGATGCTATCTTCCAGGAAATCCTGAAAGAAAATTGCCCTGATGTTTTAGAATCAGAAGGCAAAATTGGAATTGAAGGAATTCACCGATCACCTCCAGAAAGAGACCCCAAAATTAAAACCCCAAGGAATATCGTGGCCAAATTTCAGGACGATCGCACCAAGGAAAAGATATTGCAAGCATCTAGAAAGAAACAGTTCAAATACCGAGGGACTGTCATTAAAATTACACAGGATCTGTCAGCTTCCACTTTAAAGGATCGAAGGGCCTGGATCCAGATATTCCGAAAGGCAAAAGAACTTGGATTACATTCATAGTTATCCAGCTAGAATGAGCATCATCTTCCAGGGAAGAAGATGGTCATTGAATGATACAGGAGAATTTCACCTATTTCTAATGAAAAGACCTGACCTGAACAAAAAATTTGACCTCCAATTAGAGGACTCAAGAGAAGCATAAAAAGGTAAAAAGGAAAACTCTTGAGAACTATATTCCTACTATAGGTATCCTTTAAAGAATGGGGGTATAATTTGATTTTTCTTTGATAATAATGGAAAAGAAATTAGAGGTGGAAGGGATACCATACTGAAAAAGCAAAAGGGGGGAGGGGGAAAGGAGGCAAAATAAAGTAAAAATAAAGGAGGTAAAATAAGGCAAAATCTCATAAAGAGACATAGAAGATCTAATATAATTGAGGGAAAGAAGGGAGGGTGATGAGTATTGTGTAAACCTTACTCTCATTAGATTGGACTCTAAGAGAGTATATCAGACACATTTGGCTTCAAAGAAAGGCCTGACCCTCCTTGTGGGAAGGTAGGAGGGAGGGGAGAAAAGGAAAGGGATAAACTAATAGAAGGATTAGGGGAAAGGTATAAAGGGGAGGGAGGGACTCTAAATGGAGTAGGATTATTGGTGGGAGGTGGTCATCAAGAGCAAAGTACTGGGGAGGGGAGAAGGGAGAGAGGGGAAAGGGAAGAGAAAATCATAACTCTGGGTAAATAAGATGGCAGGGAATACAGATATAGTTATTTTAACTGTGAATGTGAATGGGATGATCTCTCCCATAAAAGGGAAGCGGGTAGCAGACTGGATTAAAAGCCAGAATCCTACAATATGTTGTTTACAAGAAACACATCTGAAACATAGAGATACATACAGAGTGAAGGTAAAGGGCTGGAGCGGAATGTTCTATGCTCCAGGTGAACAAAGAAAGGCAGGGGTAGCAATCCTTATCTCGGATCAAGTAAAGACAAAAATAGATCTAATTAAAAGAGATAAGGAAGGAAACTACATTTTACTAAAGGGTACCATAGACAATGAAGCGGTATCAATACTTAATATATATGCACCAAGTGGTATAGCATCCAAATTCCTAGAGGAGAAGTTAAGAGAGATGCAAGGATTAATAGACAGTAATACTATACTAGTGGAAGATCTCAACCTTGCTCTCTCAGAATTAGATAAATCAAATTCCAAAATAAATAAGAAAGAAGTTAGGGAGGTTAACAAAAGGCTAGAAAAGTTAGGGATGATAGATCTCTGGAGGAAATTGAATGGTGATAGAAGGGAGTATACTTTTTTTCTCAGGGGTTCATGGAACTTATACAAAAATTGATCATGGGTCAGGGCATAAAAACCTCAAAATCAAATCAGAAAAGCAGAAATAGTAAATGCATCCTTCTCATATCATGATGCAATAAAACTCACATGTAATATAAGGCCAGGAGAAAATAGACCACAACTTAATTGTAAATTAAATAATCTAATCCTGAAGAATGAATGGGTGAAAGAGAAAATTATAGACACAATCAAAAATTTCATCCAGGAGAATGACAACAATGAGACAACATACCAAAATTTGTGGGACACAGCTAAAACAGTTATAAGGGGTAATTTTATATCT
>JAJPUD010029076.1:0-14172 GCA_023553655.1 Myrmecobius fasciatus
CCCCCTTCTACCATGCCAGGGAATACTTCATCTTATGTGCTCAGCAGGACAACAGAAAGACATTCTTCAAACTTCAAAAAAAATAAAAATAAATAAAAAATTCTATTTTAGGAAGCCTAATCTTCACTCAGTACATGCAATTTTGATTATTTGGGGCAGAAATTCGAACATGTAACAATTTGAAGGCAATTATAACAGTTGTCTTTATGTTGAAATTAAGATTCCATTATTTGTAAATCCTCCTAGCTAGTTGTATTATTGCTGTGGCATATGATTTGGGTGCCACAGACCTATTTGCTATGTCAAGCTAAAGTTAAAAAGCTACAATTCAAATCTACAGTATGCCACCTTGTGATTCTCTGGGTCCATTATTCATCTGTAAAAATTAGGTTAGAGCTAGGTAACCTCTAAAAGTCCTTTGTAGCTCTAAATCTGCCATCCTAATCTCTTAGTCTACAAAACATGAATAACTAGCAATTAGCAAACCTTTCTCATAATACAAGGAGTAGCCTCAAACTAATAAAGAACAACCTCAAGTTAGCAGATACCTTGAAGAAATGTTAGAAAAATCTGAGGCTCACTCAACTTTACCTTTCTCTTTTCCCATTGTCCTTTTAAAATCTCTCCTCCTAACAGATTTTAAAATTAGAACGTTAGATCTGGATTAACAAGCAGTGCTGGTAGTCCTCTTGAGTTCAATTCCTCCATTTTATAGACAAGGAAATTACTCAAAAGTGGCAAAATGACTTTCCCAAGGTCACACAGGTACTAAAGAGACCTCCATATACAGCACCGTGTCCACAGCATCAGGTGGCTTTCCAGGCAGCTTCTGATAAGATTATCAGAATCTTATCAGAAGATAACTCCACTTAGCTTCCTTTCCAAATTCCTGGAGATTAGTTTCTTGGCTTCTTGGAACTTAGCCAATATGATATGAAAAGCAAAACAGCATTAAAGAACTAGCTAGCAAAATATAATGTGAATTTTGGTTAAATTTTTTTTTAAATTTCTATTTTAGCAAACTGAACAAGTGTTAAGGCTTCCTTAAACTCAAACTCCATCCTTAACCTCAATATGGATTTATGAACCTCATATTCACGTGTAAAATAAAGCACTAGATCCAATGAAATTGAAACATCTATTATGTACTTATTTAACTGTAGACTATATGCTAAGATCACTGCACTTATGAAATTAAAAGACATTTGCTCCTTGGAAAGAAAGCTATAGAAAATAAAAGCACAAAAGCAGAGATATCACCTTGTTGACAAACATCCAAATTGGCTATACATATCTATGAGTTGGAATATCAGAAAAACTGAGCTACAGAATTGAAAGTTTTGCATTGTGCCACTAGAGAAGACTTCTGGGTAATTCCTTGGACAGCAAGGGGATCAATCAGTTAGCATTTAAAGAAACTAATTCTCACTATTGGAAGGACTAATATTGAAAATGAAGCTTAAATACTCTGGCCACATAATGAGCAGGCAGTATTCATTAATTCATTAAATGTTCTTTGTTTGAATCCACCTGGTACGTCTGAGATAGTGAATCAGACTTCTTTGGATAAACAGACATTTTTGAAGGATAGCTTGGTGGTGTGTTAAAGACTCCCTGGTGTCCACTCACATCCCTCAAGGATAGCAAACTTCTTTAAGGAAAGTATAGAAAAGTGATTAGCAGAACTGGATTTCTAATTTGAACTTGTTTCAGGCCAGCTGAATCTCTGAACTAAATTCAGAGGCAGGGGGAAAAAAAATCAATTAACTGTAAATTGGTTCAATTAAAAAAGAATCAATTTGATAATTTCAGAAGAGAAACAAGTTACACTGGAAAAGTGGGTTGAAGAGGATCAAGATCTTCATTTTACAGCTGAGAAAACTGAAGCTAAGTGACTTGCCCAAGATCTCTGAGATAAAAAAAAAAAATCAACAATAGAATATAAGCCCAATTCTTCTGACAAGGAAACAGGCTGAAAGGACAAGTGATTTGATCAGTATCTTGTGAGCAGAAACTTAAGGGTAGGAGTTGAACCCAAGTACTGCTTCTCATATTCTCAACAAAGAAAATGAAGCAGAGTCATAAACCAATTTTCAAATGAAGAAAACTAAAGTTAAATTAGTAATCATCTTTTGTAAACACAGTTATAAAGGGAGAAAGGAAACAAGTATTTATGAAGCACTTCCTATGTGTCAGGTCCTGTGCTTTACAAATATAAGCACTTTACAAACACCATCTCATGTGATGCTCACATTGGCCCAGAAGGCAGGTGCTATTATATTACACCTATTTTCTGAGGAAAATGATTAAACTAATGAAGAGATTAAGTACTTGCCCAGGGTCATACAGCTAATTAGTATCTGAGACTGGTTTTCAATTGAGGTTATCCTGACTTCCAGCATACTGTCCACCGTGCACTGCCTCAACCACTTCTAAAAGGCTAGAAGCACTTTGAAGGAGGAAAATCAGTGGGTGTGGGGAAAAAAAAAAAAAAAAAGAAAGAAACATGCACCAAAAGAGATGGGAGGAAAGGAGAACTTCAGATTTAGTATTATTTCAAATGAATTGGTAACATAAAAATAAACAACAGTATTTTCATAAATAACAGTTGTATAAACTCCCTCACATGAGCATATGATGGATGAATAAAATGGGCATTCAAAGAATCCCAGAACTAGAAGGGCACTGAAAAAAACCATTCTTCTCAATCCCTACATTTTACAAGAGAAGGAAACTCAATCCCATAATATAAAGTGACTTCCTGAGCTCATAACAATATTTAGCAACAAAGGGAAATTTAGAGTTAGCTTATTTCAAGTCCCTGGCTAGTACCATGTGGTCTTAATACACAATTTTCACACTTGCACCATAAAATCAAGCTATCTGGAACAAAAACTTGTGAAGGAGATTTACATTGACATCTTAAAATGTAAATTTCAGTAAATGAATTATATTCTGGCCTCATAAATGTTTTATACTTAGTCTTATGCCATACTTGTCCAAACTGGTGCACAAATTGGATAAATTAAGAGTGATTACTTGCTCTTCAAGAGGATTTAATACTGAAGGTACTTACAAACAAACATGGAATGGATTGGAGAGAGATTGTCACAACAGTCTTAAGTGAGAGATAATGAAAAAGACTGAATCAGGATGATGGTGGTAATAAAAGGGCATTGTAGAGAAAGAAATCAAATGACTTAATGATTAAATATGGAGGATAGAAAGATTTGAAGGAGAACCTGTCAAAGATGACAGGTTTCTCTAGCCTGGATAAATATTTATAGTTAGCATTTTAGAGGGAAGGAAGAACATAGAACTGGGATTCCATCCACATAGGAAATTTCTAACATTTGCTGTGATAACACCATCCATTACAGCAAATAAATGACTTACTCAGGATCACAAAGCCTAACTCCAAAATCAGCTATGCTTCTCCATGCCATACTTCCTTTCCACTACTGCCCATTTAATATTCCTAAATCATAGTTCATTCTACTCTTAGTCAAAAAATTCTAAAATGTCTCTTAATTACCTACCAAAGAAATTCCAAACTCCTTCAAATTAGATTCAATTTTCCACTTCACTCAATCTCATGTCCTAGAGACTACTGGGCTTGGGGTTTCCTGATCCTGTGTTTACTTTCCCAATTCTCCCTATTTAAATCCTACCCATTTTTCAAGTCACAGTTCAAATACCAACTTCTACCTTCCCTGATAGTTCTCCCCTTCCTTAACCTGATCTAACTCCCTGAGGTTATCTATAATAGGTACTTCCAATTCCTTTCCAGTCACTTTAATTTTTCAGTCTTTTTAACTCTCTACAATCTGGTTTCTATAACCTCATCATTTAAACCAAACTTCTTTCTCCAAAACTATTAATGATCTCTGAAGGGCTAAATCCATTGGTCCTTATGGAAATGTTTAGAAAAATTGCATATGTTTAACCTATATCAGAGGGGAAAGAGAAGAGGGAGAAAAATTTGAAACAGGAGGTTTTCGCAAAGGTAAATGTTGAAAATTATTTTTGCATGTATTTGGAAAAACAAAATACTATTAAATCCAATGTTCTTTTCTCAATCTTCATTTTTCTTGACCTCTCTGGAGCCTGGGAGACACATGATTATCCTCTCTGATACTCTCTTCTTTTTAGGTTTTCATGACATTACTCTCTCCTGGTTTTCCAAATGTTCCATCTCAATTTCTTTCAATGGATCTTCATCCATCTCTAAGTGTCCCACAAGATGTTCCTGGGCCTTGTTCTCTATACTATTTCATTTTGTGATCTCATTAGTTCCCATGGAGTTATTTCTATAAAGATTATTCTTAGCTCTACTATTGTTGTTGTGAATACCATCATCTTCCCAGTGACCCAGGCTCCCAATCTCAGTGATATTCTTGATTCTTCACTCTCACTGTCACCTCCCAAATCCAATCTGTTGCTATGCTCTGTCAATTTTACCTACATAACATCTCTTTTATATCCACTCCCTCCCAGCCTCCTTTGACACTGCTATCACATTTTTCCAGGTTCTCATCACTCCATAACTGGACTATTGAAATAGCTTGCTGGTTGACTGTCTGCAAAATTTCTCTCTATTCCAAACTTCATTATTTTCCAATCAGATATCAAAGTAGTCTTCCTATAAGTGTAGGTCTAACCGTGTTATCCTCCTACTTAAGAAACTCCAATAGTTCTCTTATCACTCCAGGAGCAAACACAAAATCCTGTTTGGCATTCAAAGCTTTCATGATCTAGTTCCCTGATCACCCACCTTTTCAATGTTCTTACACTTTAAAATCACCCCCACCCCATGTATAGCTTGACTGTACAGCTTTCACGTTGTCACCAATTTAAACTGCAAATTTGGGAGCAGGGTCTGGCTTTTACCTTTCTTTGTATTCCCAGAAGTTAGTTCAGTCTCTGACACACAGTATGTGCTTAATAAGCACTTTGTATCTCATTCATATAATATCTAGTATTAAGAGTTATATGTATACAGTTTCCCTTTCATTCCAGATTAGAGTCTAGATTATGAAATGAGAGGCTATGTCCTAGTCTTCTCTGCATCTCCTAAGCAGTCTGATCTTCCTGATTCAAGCCTCTAAATCACAAACATCTGGGTACAAGAGCAACCTCTGAAACTGAGGAGCTGTAGGACCTTGAGCAAATCATTTAAAATTTCAGTACTCTAAGCAACTCTGGAAGACAGTGTAGAGGAAGTGCTAACCAGCACTGATAACAGTGGTCTTCAAGAATTCTCTTTATTAATAAAATAAAAAAAATTAAGTCTAATCCTTATCCCTATTCCCTACAGAACCTAAAAGAATATCTAGAGCTGAGTATCTCAAAATCTCAGAAATGGAAAGGACCACTGAGGCTATTGGGTCCAACTTCTACTTGGAAAGAAAATCCTAAGCACTCAATGAGCCTTTACTTGAAGACTTCTTATGAGGAATAACCCACTCCTTCCTCCAATGTAGCCCATTTTAATTTTGGATATTTCTAATTATCAAGGAATTTTCCCTTATATCAAGCCTAAATTTGCCTCTTCTATAAATTATCCTTCTCTGGATGCTCTCCAGCTTATCAATCAATATCTTTCTGCAAATGTGACCCTCAACAGTAAACCCAATACCACAGATGTGAGGTGATGAGGGCAGAGCACAGTACCTGCCTAAATCTGAACAATATAGCTCTCTAAAAGCAGCTTGAGGTTACATTACCTTTCTTGGCTGCTAAATCCACTTGCTTGTTAATATGAAAATTAACTCTGCAGAGAGGGATGTGAAATGTGGACCACAACATAACATTCTCATACTCCTTGATTGACGTTTGCTTACATTGTGTTTCCTTTATCTGATATATCGTTTGTGTAGACAAGGTTTTTCTTGCACAACAATGACAAGTTTGGAAATATGTATACATATATTCGATTTACCAATATTTTAACATAATTAACATGTAGTGGATATCCTGCCATCTAGGGGAGGGGTGGGGAGTTGGGGGGAAAATTTGTAACGGAAAGCTATGTAAGGGTTATTATTGAAGAATTACCCACACATATGTCATGCAAATAAAATTTAAAAAAAAAAAAAAAAAAAAGAAAATTAACTCTGCAAGAAGAACACCCAGGTTGAAATTGCCCTTTTAGAGAGTTATTGTATGCAACTGGCGAAAGCCATTTACCTTTCTGAACTTCAGTTTCTACATCTTTAAAAGGAGGAAGACCAATTCTAGATTCTCTAAGGTCCCTTCCAGCTGTGACCAATGATGCTATAATCCAATCATAGCACCTAGTATATGTCATAACTCCATCCTCTACTTGTGAAATTGAGTTTTCTGAACTAAGGTCTGTAAGACTGCATTTATCTCCATCTAGTTTCCTATTTCTAAATTTGGCTCTATGTTCTAGACTGGCTTTTCCCTTACTCTATTCTTTACTCTCTACAATGTGGTTTCCAACCTAATCTTTCAACCCCAAACTGTTCACTCAAATACTTGTCCAGTTAAAGTCTCAATACTGATATTCATTCAATTAGCATTGTAATTTACTATGTATCAAAAATTGGGAATACAAAAGCCAAACAAAATGATCCCCACTCTCAAAAATCTTTCATCTTATTGAGGAATACATAATACACCTACAGGAAATTAAATACAACATATATACAAAATAATTCCCTTTAAGACAGGGCAGTAACAACTCAGGGTGGGAAGGTAGTAGAAGAACTGGAACAGTCTTTTAGGACACAGCACTTTGCTGTCCTTTGAAAGAAGCTGGAGAATCAACAAGGTTCAAATGAGAAGCGAGTACATTCCAGGAATGGGCACAGCTTAAGCTAAAGAGATAGAATATCATGTATGCAGAGTAGCAAGCAGGTCAGGAAGAAAAGTACATGGAAGGAGAGTAAGCCTGGTACAAAAGGCTAAATGTGGCCTAGGAGCTATAAAGCTAGCCTCAAAACCAGGAAGATCTGGGGTCAAGTCCTAGCTCTGACACTTCTCAGGGCATAGGGATTTTTAATACTTTAGGCAACTCTTTAAGACAATGGTTTTTAGCCCAGGGTCTCTGGATAGATTTCAAGGAACCTATAAACTTGGGAAGGAAAAAAAATGCATTTTTATTTCAATATGACTGAATTTAATTTTCTATTTTATGTCTCTATAAGCATGATTCTGAGAAGGGGGTCTAGAAACTTCAAGGCACTGTCAGAGAGTCCATGACACAAGACAGGTTGTCAATTTTTGGTCTAAGATGTTATGTTGCAGAGAAGGTGCCAGCCTGGATTGCTAAGTTTCCTCATCTAGAAGTTCTCTATACTGTTGAAACCTCAGGTTCTGAACCTATCCTTGTATTTTTACAAGAAACCAAAACATTTCTGAAGCAGGGGAATGACAGAGTCAATACTGTACTTTAGAAATATTAGTAATACAGAGACTCGAAGTAAGAAAATAATTGGCAAGAGATGATCAAGGTTTGAATAAGGTTAGTGGTTGTTTAATGGAAAGAAAGTGGGTATAATGAGGCTTGACAACCAATTGAATGTGAGGAGAAGGAAAGATTTTAAGATGAAAGATGGCAGAGCCCTTAATAAAAATCAAGAAATTAATTAGAGAAAATGTTGGGAGGAAAATAATTAAGTTCTATTGTAGATTTTTTTGAGTTTGAGATATCCACCTATGGGACATCTATTTGGAGGTCCAATAGACTGCTGGTGATGACTAGAAGAAAGACAGGAGGCTAGATATATAAATGTGGAAGTTACCTGGATATAAAAGACAGCTGTATCCATGGAAGCTGATGAGCACCTCATAACAATGGGGGGAGGCACAAGAGAAAGTTCTGGAGAGCCCATGAATCTGAGCAGAAAGATACTACTTTGGCAAAGAGAACAGAGAAAGAGCATCCAGATAGCAATCACAAGAAAGCAATGTATGAAAGAACAGGAAAGAATCTTTAAGAAGGGGTAGTAGTCAACAGTGACAAATGATGAATGTACCAGCAACTACTGTTTCTTCATCCTCATCCAACCAGGTACTTCGACTAATTTTTATCTTCAGGTCCCGAGTCATTCATTTGAGGAATTATTTCTACCTTAGAAGCCACATAACAATTTTCTTTTCTTTCTTTTTTTTTTTTTTTTTGGTCAATGGCTCTCGATCTTAACATATCTCTCTTAACATCTCTCTCACCTAACTCTTTAAAAACTCTCCTCATTCATACCTAAGAGTCCTAACCATACTATGGCAATACCTACAATTATAATTACTGTCTGTTTGTCTTGCTCTCTTACAAATCATATCTAAAATGTTCAAGTCCATCTCCCTTTTACTGTCAGTGGAAGACCTCCTATTTTTTTTTTTTTTGCCAAGATCTGGACAAGGCAACAAATGTAATTACAAAGGTTATTTCATCTACCTGCAACTTGGTTTCCTCAACAGTAAAATGAAGACATATAACTGATGCACTTCATATATCAACTTTTCTCCTCTGGAATTCTTGATGTGCACTGTCCTGGCTGTTTCTCTATTCTATCTAACCTCCCAGTCTCATGGATTCATGGAGACTAGATGTGCTTTAGCAACCATCTAGTGCTATCCTCTCATTTTAAAGACAAGAAAATACAAAGAAAGTAAAGTTACTTGTCCAAAACCACACAATCCACAAGTATCTTGGTTAGGACATGGATTCTGGTCTTCCCAGTCCTGTTCCCATACTGAATCTGTGCCTCTGTAACTTAAGTGTGGGTATCCATCAAAATTTATCTTTGGCCCTCTTGTCCTTTAAATAAGTCCTTTAAATTCTGGTCTTTAATTTTTTTTCACATGAAATATTATATTGTTGAACTAAATCAGGAGATCTCTACCTGAAGTCCCTGAATTTTGATTTTTAAAAAATATTTTGATAACTGTATTTCAACAAAATTGCCTTTTGTTGTTGTTGTTGCAATTCTATGTATTTTAGTGATATTTTAAAGATATCATAGTGAAAAAGCAGTCAGGAGACTGCCAAAGAACTTCATAACATCCCTGGACTCAAAAGACCCCTAAGATTCCTCCAGTAATAACCTAGATCCATTGCCATGATTTCTACTATCAATCTATGAAGATCACTTAAGTAAACTCATTTCAGAAAAATAAAAAATAAGGCTTTAAATACACAAAGTTTCTTCTCAGTTAAAGACATCCCCTTTCCCAAGTATTAGTCCTTCTAGAAATAAAATGAAATTGAGCCTTGCAGCATCCACTGAGCAACCCAGCATGATCCCAAGTAAAAAAAAAAAAATCATTTTCTAAGCTACTAGGTCCAAAAATATAGCTTAAAAAAAAAAGAGGGGATGGGGGGCTTATTAGGTAGAATAAAAAAGGAGGAAGGGTGAAATCAGGAAATACAAACTGAAGAGGATATTCTGTGAGGGACAGATAGTCATTTGTGAGGAAAGGGAGTGGGGAAATAATTAGTAGAACAGACCATGAGAAAGTTCACAAAATTAAAGATATATTGAATTAAGAAAGGAGTAAATTTAGCAACTGAAATACAGTTCTTGAAATTTCATCAAATATCAAAGGGAGTTTTTGATTTCAGTCCTGCTCTAGATGACAAAACTAAAGGCACATGAATATATTATATATTCATGCATGGGTCAAACTTAAGGCAATCAATTTAACAAACTTAAACTATACATTTTACTGATCCTTAAATAAAATGTGCAAATCCAAGAAAATCACTAACACACTAAAGACAAATTCCTGATGATGACTCCTAGTAATCAAACTGATAAAAAAACAGCATGCTATAAAAGGAACTGATCTATACAATTTTCTTCTCACAAAAATTTAATAGAATCCAAACTTTGGATTATTTAAGGAACACAAAGACTTTGGGGCAAAAAAAGATCTTTTTTGATTACTGTATTGATAAAATTTTTACATGTCACAGCATTACATTCATATAAACTACATTCATATATATTGCTGAATATACTGAGAATTCATTTATAATTTGTACTAGCCTTTAAAATGGAAAAAAACCCTAGCTGACAATTTTAACTTTGTTGTTCCTCCCTAAAAATCACCAATATTTTTCTTTCCCATAACTTATTAGTCTCATTTCGAAATATCTGCAAAACATTTCTTAACCATTTTGTTAAATCATAAAAGCAAAAAATATTCCTTAGCATCAAATTTCTTTAAAAAACAACTGTCAGTTTTGGAGAAAAACGAGGGGAAGTAACATTACTAGGCTTAAGGTTTCAAAACTGATAAGCTGCTCCAGAGAAGCACCACGTGTCTAGTTTGCTTTCCACTGATATGATAAAGCTTTTTTTTTTTTAATCCAAAAAAATAAGTGATAGCAGTGGGCAAAGAAAAGTACAGGTAAGGCAAAATGTAGATCTAATAGGGCGTTGATTTCTTGGCAATGTTGGCAGAGGCAATTGACACACCCCTAGCGTCAGCCTGAAACACTACAGCAGTGAATCCTGTCTAGGGATTAACATTAGAGCTCAGAAGGCAAATTTAAATCGCCATGATTCAAAAACAACCACCACCGCAGGAGAGATATTTTTGGAGGTAGTAAGGAAAAAATCCGTGGTAATGAACAAACATTTAAAACAATCATTCCCATCCTTTGGGACTGGATCTACCTCTCTGGTTTACCACTAAATGTGTGTTGGACCTTTCCTGTTTGCTCATTTTGAAAGAAAAGGAGCCAAGTAAGAAAACCCCCGTATGGCTGCAATCAACATCAAAATAAATACCAATAGGAGACGGGAAAGGAAAAGATTGTTCTCTTCCCAGTATGAGTCTTCCTGTTTAGTAGTCTAGGGAGTGGAGAAATACCAACTAAAAAGGACCGCAGGCTATTCGCTCCCTGGTATTTGTTTTTATTTTCTTAATGTAGGTAATCAGGCCGACATTCCCAAGCCGGAGAATGGAGAAAAAAGGGCTGAGAGAAGGAAAAATAATCAAGAGGAGGGGAGAGAGGGGAAGACGGTTCAGATCCGGGGAGAAAGAGTAAGGAGGTGGTAGGCTAAAGGGGGATTTGAGGGGCACAAGCTGGCACCAGAGGAGCGAGGGTGTGGGTGGCATGACAGGTTGCAGCAACGGAGGAGTGTGAGAAGGGGGGTGTCTTCCCAGAAAGGGTGCAAATTTAAGGGAGGCCAAGGAGGTGTGCAGGGGCGCAGTCAGGAGGAGGCTGAAAAGGGCAGTGGCAGTCCTGCCTTGGGGGCCCAGGGACCAAGATGGGGGAAGGGGTGCGGACATGCAGGGGGCCCACTCCAGCTCGGCCCCACCAACACAGACAGACACAAGCACGCGCACGAAAACACACGGCAGGGGTCTCTCGAGGGACGCTGGAGCAGAGCGGACAATGGGGGTAGGGGTACGGGTGTCAAATCATCCGCACCCCGGATCCCCGCCCCCTCCTTTAAGCCCACTAAGCGGGTCCCAGACATGGGGGGGGGGGGAGAGGAGGTTTTCTCTCTCACCATGTCGGATGATGGGTCGGCCGCTCGCTGGCTGGCTCGATCGCAGGGGCGGGCGTCGGCTCTCGGACTGGATCCCCAGGGAGGAGCTGCAGCTGGCGGCGGCGGAATGGCCCGATCTGGGCTCGAGGTCCTGGGGGCGCCGGGGAGGGCCGGGCGCGGGGGAAAGGGGAGAGAGCGTCTGCGGAGAGGAAACTAACCACAAGGAGGACAAGAAGAGGAAGAGAAGTAGAGAGGCAGCGACGGCGGTGGCGGAAGAAGAGAAGGAGGGCGACTGGAAAGCAGGGTCGGGAGAGGGGGAGGGCGGCTCGGCGGCGGCGGCAGCCTCGCACTCGCGCCGGGGCGGAGCGCTGACTGTCTCACTGCGGTGGCTCGCGCTGACCCGCAACCTCGGGGCGAGAAAAAGGAAGAGGAGGGCGGGAGAGGAGGGGGAGGAAGAGAGCGAGTGAGAGAGGGAGAAAGGAGAGAGAAAAAGAGACAGAGAGAAAGAGAGAGAGGAGAGACAGAGAGAGAGCGCGATGCTGCGGCGGAGAGGGGGCGACGGACGGGGCACGGCGGGGCGGTGGAGGCGGAGCTTTGCCTAGCGCCGCCGCACATCCGGGAACCTTCGGCGGAGCAGGAGCCTTGGCCGAAGCTCTGGAACTCCCTCTGGTAGGGGAAGGAAGAGAGGGAGGAGCAACGTACTCTCCGCCCCTCTCTCATCCTCCTTCCTTCTCATCTCCCTCCTCCCTCTTCCCTCCTCCTTGTTTCCTCCTCCCTCCCGTCCGTGCGTTCGTCTACGCCCCCATGCGTGCTGTGCGCGGGAGGAAGCCTCTGGGAAACAAGGAGGGCGGTGCCGGTGACGTGTGTTGTCGTAGACTTTCCTGTCACGTGGGGTGAGGGAGGAGGGGGAGTAGGAAGAGAGGGCATAAGGAAAAGGGGAACTGGGGTAGCGGAGAGGGTGGGGAGCTGTTTTAGCGCAGTGGGAAACCTGGAGTTCTGGCTGAACTGCTGTTGCTTCAGGGTTTCAGACTCCTACAGACCCTCCAGCCCCCCCCCCCCCCCAGCTCCTCCAGTCTAGAAGCTGCCACTTTCCACTCCAAGGGGAGGGCGCAGCTGTGGCTCTGGACCCGCCGTAGGCTTTATACCAAGCGCCCCCGGATTATTTTCTCCGGAGTCGACGCCCCTTACCCCACAGCCCCCGCACTAGTATGAGTTGGCAAATCCAAGATCCCCAATGATGAAGCCCTTGAGCCGCATGGAAACACACAGATGAAGGACAAAGTGTCCAAGTCACCCGTAGCTTTCATAGTAGGCGAAGAGCTGCGGGGGCTGCCGCTTTTTAGCCCGGGAAAAGGCTCCCGCAGACTGAGCTGTTGTTTTTCCCTGCAGTCTCTAGAGCCCTTTGATGCGGGGTGGACAAATCTCGGGGAAAAAAGAGGTACAGTTATTCGGAATCACGATGCTATGAGGTCCAAATGAGATAATGGATCTTAAAACACTAAGCAACCTTTAATCGGTATATAAATGCCAAATATTATTATTCACCTATCCCCACAAGGCTTCCAATCTTGTGATGACTTCATAGCCTTGGACTACGTTTTTGCTGAGCTCAAAGTTCGTAGTAAGAAAGGGTTCCCTGGTAAATGCTAACAGCCTTACGGGGTGTCGGGAAGCATTAATGTATGCACACGTTTTTAAGCTTACTCTCCATTTTTAACACCTTCCAGAGTCTAGACAATCCACAAAAACCAAGCCCTAATTTGTGGTGATTGCCTATTTCTGATGTGGAAATATTCATACTGAAAAGTAACAATTATCCAGACAAGTGAGTTTGTTCCATACACCCTTACTCTGATTTCCTTAAAACAAACAGTTTGCTCCCTTTTTCCTGATAGTAGCTACCACTAGAGAAAGTCAAGCTTTTACATATCTCACTAGAGAAAAATCGGTATCTTTCATTTTTAACTTAAATTTGTTATTACAATAGGGATAATATCCAATAAAAGAGAAAGAAGAGAGGTTATTTAAATTCAAGAAAGAAAACTGAAACAGGAGGTGGAGTGGAAAGATAACAAAATACTTAATGTGTAAATATTTATATCACATTTTGTAATCACATAAATTTCATGTACATGTGAAGTGATATTTCCTAAAGAGTCAAAAAGGGCAGTTAAGTGGCTCACTGAATAGAGTACTAATCCCAGAGTCAGGAACACCTGAGTTCAAAGCCAGCCTCAGACACTCACTAGCTGGGTGACCCTGTACAAGTCACAACCTTGTTATCCTCATTTTCCTCGTCTGTAAAAAAAAAAAAAAAAACCAAACTGGAGAAGAAAATGTCCAACCAGTATTTTTGTCAAGAAAACCCCAGGAAGAGCCAGACAGGACTGACAAGTAGTTAACAAAAAGTGAGTTACTGGTATTAGTTAGTCCCCTATGTTTGTAAATTATGTGGGGAGTATATATTAATATTTTAAGGGAGTGAACTGTCTAAAGAGGTTTCTCGAATTACTATAGGTTTGATGCAGAAACAAGAGGGATGCTTAACTAGTAAATTCAGAGTTGGGCACTATATAAATCGGAAACTCAAAGGCCAAGAAGTGAGGCTGGACCTTCAGCCACTGCTGAAGAAAGTATATTAGAGTTTTCATAGAGGTAACTATAACAATATACTAGTCTGTGTTGCATTTACATTTGCATT
>JAJPUD010029077.1:1132-14171 GCA_023553655.1 Myrmecobius fasciatus
AATACAGTAAAAAAATAAAAATAAAAAAGAACAATAAAAATAAACCAAAATTTAGTTGGAAAATGAAAAATCTAATCTTGGAGAATGAGTGGCTCGATTAACAAATCATAGAAACAATCAATGATTTCATCCAAGAAAAAGATAATAATGAAATGAAAAGGCAAAAGTTATGGGGAAAAGCCACAATAGTTCTTAGGGAAATTTTTATATCTGTAGATACTTATATGAATAAAATAAAGAAAGGGGAGATCAATGAATTGATTATGTATATAAAAAATCTTGGAAAAGAACAAATAAAGAAAACTCAATTAAATATCAAATGAGAAATTCTGAAAATCAAAAGAGCTATTAATAAAAGTGAAAGTAAGAAAACTATTGAACTAAAAAAACAAAAGTAAGATTTGGCTTTATGAAAAAAAGCCAAAATAGATAAAACTTTGGTTAATTTTATTAGAAAAAGAAAGAAGAAAACCAAATTATTAGTATCAAAAATGAAAATGAAAACTTGCCACCTCTGAAGAGTAAATTAATGCAATAAGTAAGAGAAATTTTACTCAATTGTATGCAAATAATTTTACAAATATATAAACATTTGCCAAATATATGACCATTTCTCAGTAATGATCAAAAAATACTATTTTAGAAAACAGGAATTTAACAAGCCATTAATAAACTTCCTAAGAAAAAATCACTAAGGCCAGATGGATTTACATGTAAATTCTACCAAACATTTAAGAACAATTAATTTCAACATTATATTAATTATTTGGAAAATAGATGAAGGAGTCCTCCCATTTTTTTTAATGGCACAAACCAAGATGGGTGAAACTGAAAAAATATATATATATATAGACCAATTTCCCTAATGAATATTATTGAAAATATCTTAAGTAAAATATGAGCAAAGAGATAATAGCAATTTAAGAACCGTATAATTCATTATCATCAGGTGGGATTTATACCAGGAATGCAGGACTCAGTCAGTATCAGGAAAACTATTAACCTAATTGACCATATCAAGAAAAAAGCATGACAAAATACAAATCCCATTCTTTTTTTTTTTACAGCTTTTTATTTGCAAAACATATGCATGGGTAATTTTTCAACAATGATCCTTGCAAAACTTTCTTTTACAGATATTTCCCCCCTAACCCCCACCCCTCTCCTAGATGGCAGGAAGTCTTATATATATTAATTATGTTAAAATGCATGACAAATTGAATATGTGTATACATATTTATACAGTTATCTTGCTGCACAAGAAAAATCAGATATACAAGAAAAAAAATTCTGAGAAGGGAAACATAATGCAAGCAAACATCAATAGAGAGCACGAAAATATTATGTTGTGGTCCCCATTCGGATCCTTCTCTGGGTGTATAAGGCTTTCTTCATCACTGAACAGTTGGAATTGGTTTGAAACATCTCATTGTTGAAGAGAACTATGTCCTTCAGAATTGATCATCATATAGTCTTGTTATTGTGTACAATGATCTCCTGGTTCTGCTGATTTCACTTAGCATCAGTTCGTGAAAGTCTTTCCAGGCCTATCTGAAATCATCCTGCTGGTCGTTTCTTACAGAACAAAAATATTCCATGAAGTTCATATATCATAATTTATTCATCCATTTTCCAATTGATGGGTATCCATTCAGTTTCCAGTTTCTAGCCACTACAAAAAGGGCTGCCACAAATATTTTTGCACATGTTGATTCCTTTCCTTCTTTTAAGATCTCTTTGGGATATATACCCAATAGAAACACTCCTGGGTCAAAGGGTATGCACAGTTTGATAATTTTTTTAGCATAGTTCCAAATTTCTCTCCAGAATGGTTGGATCCATTCACAGGTCCACCAACAATGTATCAGTGTCTCAGTTTTCCCACATCCCTTCCAACATTTGTCATTATCTTTTCCTGTCATCTTAGCCAATTTGATAGGTATATAGTGGTATCTCACAGTTGTCTTAATTTACAATTAAATTGTAATTTTTTTACAATTTTTAATTAATTTTAAAGTATTGTAATTTAAAAATTGTAAACAATTGTAATTTTTAATTAATTTACAATGTCTCTAATCAATAGTGACAAATCCCATTCTTAATACTAACACTATAGAGCATGAAATTTTCCTCAAATGAAATTTTCCTTAAAATTATAAATAGTATCTGTCTAAAACCTTTAGCATATATTATATATAATAGGGATCGGCTAGAAGCATTCCCAATAAAATGAAGGGTGAAACAAGGTTGCCTGTTATCACTACTACTATTTAATATTATACTAGAAATGTTAGCTTTAGAAGTAAGCAAAGAAAAATAAATTAAAGGAATTAGAGTAAGTAATGAAGAAATAAAACTGTCACATTTTGTAAATGATATGATGATATATATAGAGAGAATCAGCTAAAAAACTAATAGAAAAAATAACAGCTTTAAGAAAGTTGTAGAAAATAAAAAAAAAAATCACATAAATCACCAACATTTTTACATTTCCAAAAAAGCCCAGAACCAGAAGATAGAAAGTGAAATTGCAATTAAAATAATTGTAAACAATATAAAATATTCGGAAATCTACTTACCAAGATAAGGCTAGAAGCTATATGAACACAATTACAAAATATTTTTCACACAAATAAAGTTAGCTATAAATAATTGGGAAAAATCAGTTCCTCATGGGATCTATAAATTACTTTGTAGAGCTAAAAAAATAATGACAAAAATAACAAAATTCATCTGGAAGAACAAAAGGTCAAGAATTTCAAGGGAATTAATAAAAAATGTGATGGAAAATAATCTAGCTGAACCAGACCCAAAACTATTATCAACACCATTTGGTACTGGCTAAGAAATAAATTAGTGGGTCAGTGGAATAGGTTAGATTTACAGGATGCAATAGTCAATGACTATAGATTGAATATAGTATAGTATAGAATATAAACATCAAATGCTGGGCTGGGAATTCACTATTTGCCAAAAATTTCTGGGAAAACTGAAAATTAGTTTGACAGAAACTAGTCATTGACCAACATATAATATCCTATATCAAGGTAAGATCAAAATGGGTTCATGATTTTGATTTAAAGCATAATAGTATAAGTGAATTAATAGAATAAAGTTATAGTCAAAGAAGAACCAGAGAATATGATGAAATGCAAAATCAATCATTTTGATTTCATTAAATTAAAAAGTTTTCCACAAACAAAATCAATGCAGCCAAGATGAGTAGAATGCTGAGAAGCAATTTTTACAGCTGTTTTTCACAAAGATGTTATTTCTAAATATATTTATTCAGAAATGACTCAAATTTGTAATACAAATCATTCCTTAAATGATAAATGATCAAATTATATGAACATACAATTTCAGATGAAGAAATTAAAGATGAAGAAATTTCTAGTCACATGGAAAAATGCTCTAAATCACTATTGATTAGAGAATTGCATTTTAAGATAACTCTGAGGTATCACCTCATGCCTCTCATATTGGTTAAGATGACAAGAAAAATAATGATAAATGTTAGAAAGAATGTGGGAAAACTGGGACACTAATGCATCATTTGTAGAATTGTAAAATGATTCAATCATTCTGGAGGGCAATTTGGAGCTATGTCCTCCAACACTATGAATATTTTTGCTCCAGCAATGTCTCTGTTAAGTCTATATCCCAAAGAGATCACAAAAGAGAAAAAGACTGACATGTGCAAAAATATTTGTAGCATCAAGGAATTGGAAATTGAGTGCATGTCCATCAATTGGAAATTGACTGAATAAATTATGATGTATGTATGTACATAAATGATAAGCAGGCTGATTTCAAAAAAAAATATGGAGAGACTTAGATGAACTGATGCAGAACCAGGAAAACGTTGTACATAGTAACAAGATTATGTGATGGTCAACTGTAATTGGTTTAGCTCTTCTGAACAAGACAATCCAATAAATGTGGAAAGAAAATGTCATTGTATTCCAGGCAGAGATTTATGGAGACTGAATGGAGAATAAATTGAAGCATAGTACTTTTCCATTTTTTTAAACTGTTGTTACTGTTGTTTGTTTACTTCCTTGTTTTTTTAATTTTATTTTTCTTTGTCCTTTTGCTCTGCTTTTTCCTGTACAACCTGACAAATATGGAAATACGTTTAAAAAGATTGCAAATATTTTACCTCTATCGGATTGCTTTCTGTCTTGGAGGTGGGTAGAAGTAAGGCAGGAAGAAAGAAAAATCTGCAACCAAATTTTGTAGAAACAATGTCAAAAACTACCTTTACATGAATTTGGGGAACAAAATACCATTGATTAAAAAAATTTAAAAAGAATATAAACAGTAGTCATAAGCTAATTTGCATCAGACTGAATGAAATGCTAGCTAATTTAAAAAATCATTTCCAAATTTGCTATCTAAAAATAAAATAAAATTATTCTTTAAGTTGAATGACATAAAATAGTGGGAGGCAGGTTTAAATTTATGGAATTTTAAGAACTGGAAAGGAATTTTGGAATTAGAAAACAAAGTCTTTGTCCTTCCAAACTTTAAGAATCCATGATAATGTTCACATTTATTTCCTTTGCTAATAATTTTCTTGTTCCATCTATACATTTAAAAATTCTGCTCCTATAAACATCTAAAACGTAAAAATTCCCTAACCATAAATTAATATTAATGATAATTAAATCTCTCTTCAGATCTTTGAGGTCATAGACATGCCATTCTATTTTGAGGGTTAACAATCATTTTTAAGCTTCTCAAATTTACTTGTTTAAATGCTAAGGATGACGTTGATGATAATCTTGCAAAAAATAGCCTAGACTTGAATAGGAACCTGACTTATTTTTTTCCTCAGAACTGAAGTATGGATAGAGCTTCTTCCTCCAGAGAGGACATACTTCATGTAATTTATTTGATGGCCCTGCCAAGGAAGTATTTCCTGGGGCTGAATGCAGAAGCACCATCAGACTGTGTGTGGTCATATTTTTCAAGCCTGTTTTCCAAAATGAACTTGTGCTAAAATGTTCTATGGCTTTAAGACAACAAAAGGCCATGTTTCCTCACTAATAAAAACTACCTATCCCCCTTCCAATCTACATAATACCAACAATTACATGCAAATGATGTGATTTTCAACTGTTTGGATAATCTGTTCCTATAATTAAGTGCAGTACAACAATGTTTTAAAGAGTCATGCAGTTGTCACATGAATCATATGCATCCTGTAGAGTACCATTATCACAAACAAAACTCCCAGGACACAACAATATTGCACTAATCTTTTGGGGTTGGATTCAACAGTTCAAGCATAAATAATTCAGAGAACCAAGGGAAAGACCTTGATGATTTCTTTTCTTAACATTATAAAGAAAAATGTTAACCCAGGGCTTTTATTATCAAGTGTCTTAAGTCCCTGGAGAGGCAGCATTTAATACAGTTGTCACGGACTGGCATTGGCCCAGTGAGAACTCTCAACTTAAAACCATGACAATTAAATTGGTTAATGAAGATACTCTGGCTGTGTCAAGAAAAGATCATAGTCGCATTTAACAGAGGTTTAAAAAAATAAAGGTAATAAAGGAGGGTCTAAAGGCGGACAAATTAATTCAATTACTAGTTTTTTTTTTCCTTTTGTTATTTCAAGGAAAAAAGAAGGATCATTTCTTCATGATCAACACTCCGCACATTTCCCTAATTAATGCAATTTGATGAAATGAAACAAATTCATGATGTCATTAGCTGAGTTGTGCTTAATGAAGTTAAGCTATATGAAACATTAACTGCGATGCAAAACCCATTCTGCTAGCCTGGGTAAGGCACATTTATCATCTCAGTACATTTACTCTGAAAGTACCAATCATGGAGCCTTATCACTATAATCATCATGTCTTGAGAAATCAACATAAATTAACATTTTGATCAATGTTTTCATTAAACCCAAGCTTTAAAAATTGGTCTTTTTGCTTGGCAACAGCAATACTTAAGCATAGCCTGCCCTAAGTCAAAATTAGAAGATCTGTCTAGGATGCAACTGTCACCTTTCAATTTGGATTTGTTTTTCTTGGTCTTATCAGATCTTTACAAGGTTTTAAATACTTTGTCTTGCAAAAGAAGAATTGTAGATAATTCCAGTTCTCTCATGTGTAATCGAACAGACAAGCAGACTAGTTTATGTTTTATGCAAAGCAATGCACCAGAAAAGAGTAGTGTTTTTGTATGTGTGTCTTTTTTCTAAGGATCTTGGCTTTTGGAACTAGAAAGAAGCTTAGGGATTATTTGTCTGACCCCTTCTTTGTCAGAAAATAACTGGCTAAGAGACAAGAAATGGAATGCCAAATGTTATCGGTACTTTCACATCATTGAAAGACTTCATACTTCTCCAAACGTTTCCATATGTATTGTCATCACTGTATTTAAAAAAGTATTATTCATATTTCTATACTGCTTTAAGTTTTACAGAGCAGCTTCAAAATAATTCCCCATTGTTACAAGTTGTACAAGCAATGAAGTTGAGAGGAAAGGATTTGGAAAGGATTTCAGGTTTGAAAATGTGGGTTCAAATCTTAAGTATCATGTTCTTTCTTGTTCTTTATTTTCTCATCTCCTCAAAATGAGTGGCTTTGACTAAATTATACTTAAGTTCCTTTTCAGCTCCAAACACGACAATGATAAATATGATTTTATAATTAAGAAGCTAAAGTGGTACAACTAGATGTCACAGTGGGTAGAGCACCAGGTCTGAAATCAGGAGACCCTAAGTTCAAATCAGCCTTCTAGCATCTAACACTAACTGTGTGACCCTATGCAGATTACTTAAGTACTATTACTTCATCAAAAATTTAAAAAGAAGCTAAACTTCAGAGAGATAAAGTGAATGGCCAATAAAAACATGGTTGAGACATGTCAGAACTGGGATTCAAACCTGCATCTCTTGATTCCAAGTACAGCAATTTGTCAACATTCCAAAAAGTTTTCCTTTTTTAAATCACTAAATAATTAGTGTACTACCATTCGGTTATTAACATATCAATTCCATCTAAATACAAATATTAGTTGTTACTTCTTACATTTATTTATCTTTCTTATGTTCCTTCTAGTGATTCCTTTTATTTAAAAAATAAAAATAATTTATATGTATGTTGTATTTTAATTTTTCACAGTGCTTTACATTTAATTTTTTATAACAATCCTCTTTCTTTTATATGAGGAAAACTAGTTTAGAATGAATGGTCTTAAATTTCTTCTGAGAGTGAATTTTTCTTATTCTATGGTATTTTTTTTTTTGCTTTTTGCTGAGACAATTAGGTTAAGTGACTTTCCCAGGGTCACACAGCTAGGGAATGTTAAGTTTCTGAGATCGGATTTGAACTCAGAATATCCTGACTTCAGGGTTCGTGCTCTATCCACTGCGCCACCTCACTGCCCCATTCTGTTGTCTTTGAGGCAGCGCAGGCATTATGATCCTCACATCACCTTTGCTAATGACTCAGTGAATTGTTAATTCATTTTTATATATTAGTCTAGATCATATTCTTTCTTCATCACTTTGATTTTTTTCTGTGTGTTTAATTAGATAATTTTTTTTTATTTTAATGACCTCACTAAGGAAGTCCTATAGGGCAATTAGCACAATGTCATCAAGAAATAAGTACATCTAAATGACTATTACATCTATAGGGAATTTATCTTCCATAAGGATTCCACATAGAACACTCAGCAATGATAGTGTTCTATCACTTTTGAGATTACCATACTTTTTGGCATTTCTCCAATCAATCGTGATTTAGAGCATTTTTTCTTATGACTGCAGGTTGCTTTGATTACTTTTTCTAAAAACTGCTGTTATTTTTGATCATTTTTTTTCAATTGGGAAATGGCTCTGTATAAACTTGACTCATTTCTCTATATATTGAGACAAGGCCTTTATCAGAGAAATTTGCTTTATTTTTTCAGTGATAAATATTAACTGTATTTTCTTCCATCATTTTTCCTTGTTTATTCTATTCTCTCTACTCTTTCACCCTGTCCCTTCTCAAATCTTTTGCTTTTGACTTTTGCCTCTCCCAATCCACCCTTCCCTTCATTACCATCCTTCTTCTGTCATACTCTTCTCCTCCTACTTTCCTCTAGAATTAAAGAGACTTTTTTCCCCAAATGAGTATGTGTGGGTTATTTCCTTTTTTAGCCAGTTCTCATGAGAGTAAGGTTCAAGTGTTTCCCTCTCTCCCCCATCTTCCCATTCACTATAATAGCTGTTTCTTGATTCCTTTATGTAACGCACTTATCTCATTCTACCTCTCCCTTTCCCTTTCTCCAAGTGCATTCCTCTTTCTTATCCCTTAATTTTATTTTTAAAGATAATATAGCATTATATTTAACTCACAAATACACCCTCTATCTATCTATACTTATACTTTTTAACTGGCCTACTACTGAAAAGATTTAATGCATTATTTTCTTTTTTTCTTTATGCTTCCTTCACCAAGCTGTTGACTCTTTTTCATGACTTTATAACATTACTATCACTTCTCTTCCCAGTTCTCCTTTAACTTGGACTTTTCCATGGCTGAAACCCATTCTAATTTTTCTTAACTTTAGATATAGGAATGTTCACTTTGATGTCTTCTTCTGAGTGTGTTTTGATCTTCATCACCATAGTAACTTTATAATATTCTTGCTGTTGCTTTCTCAATTTCTCAGACTAATTCTTGACTTTTAATTTCTTGTTCAGCTGGGTCTCTGCTTCCATAGTGAAAGGTGTACTCTTTCAAGTTTCAGTGGTTTTGTGAAGCTGTTTTTGGAAATACTTTTAGGGTCCTGTGAGTTATTCCAAAGTTGTATAATGTAAGGATTCAATGAAACTTTTTAAAATATGATTAAGTGCACAAAAGAGGTGAAAGCCAGTCTTTGGAAAAGTCAAGAAGGAAGAGATCACTTCTAACTATAGGAAATGCTTTTAGTCTTCATTGAAAATAAGATATTAAAGTATAGTTTGGAAGTGTAATGGGACTGAACAGGAGATCTTATCCATTATGCTCTGGGTGAAGCCAGTCTTCACTAGAGGATATACTTGGTCAATCTGCTTTTGAAAACATATGTTTCCTTCTAACAGATGTCCCCGACTCAAATTTAGGATATTTCATGACTACTGCGTTGTGGAAAAGCTTTATAATTAACCAAAAAGTATAAACTGAGAAGACATATAAAATAGTAAAAAAAAAGAAAAAAAAAGAAACTCAAATAAATGTTTTTCTTCTGGTGGCAACATAGGCAAAAAATACTATGTCTTCAGCTGGGAAAAAAGTATAAGGATCTCATTTTCCTACTTGAGCCCCTATGTAGTAGTATGTGCATGTATTGTTGTTGATTTATTTCTTTGTTTAATTGATTTATCTCTATTGTGTTTATTTGTTCTGACCTTAGGTAATCGATTATTGGAGACTAAGTGACTATTTGATCAAATGATCTACTAAAAGAAAAAACCCATATTAATTATTGAGAAACTAAGATTAGGACATTTCCAGCCCAGAGAAGCTAAACAGCAGAGTAACTTGGTAGAGCAACCACTTTGTCTTGCATGCATGGAAGTGCCTTAGTCATTCAATATGTTATTTGCTCATCCAATGTTATCTTTTCCACTAAATCTTGACCTCTTTCAAACTTCCTAATTTCTATCAAGAATATAACAACTATCCTTCCAGGTTGCCAAGCCCTCAAATTAGATGTGATTTTGACTCCTCACTCTAATTCTTCATATCAGCTGTCATTTTCACCTTTGGAATAGTTCTTGAATGTTTCACCTTCTCTCCTTTGATAAGGCCACCAACTTGATACAGAACCTCATTCCCTCATCTTTCACTATTATTCTTTTAGTGAGCACTTGCCTCAATTTTCTTCCCACTATAACCTATCTTTTATTCAGCTACACAAGTAATTTTCCCAAAGCACAAGTCTTTTTCATTTTTATTTTTATTAAATATTTTTATTTTTCAAAATACATATGTGGACAATTCTTCAACATTAACCCTTGCAAAACCTTGTTTTCCAATTTTCTCTCCTTTCCCCATGTTCTCTCCTTGATGTTAAATACTCCAATATATGTTAAACATGATAGAAATATATGTTAACTCCATTATGTACATACATATTTATATAATTATTGTGCTGCACAAGAAAAATCAAACCAAATCAGTAAAAAAAAAAACAAGAAGAAGAAGAAGAAGAAGAAGAAGAAGAAGAAGAAGAAGAGGAAGTAGAATAAAATGCAAGTAAGCAACAACGAAAAGAGTAAAAATGTTATGTTGTGGTTGACACTCAGATCCCATAAGCCTCTCTCTGGGTATAGATGTTTCTCTTCATAACTGAACAATTGGAATTGTTTTGAATCACCTCATTGTTGAAAAGAACCATGTCAGTCAGAATTGATCATCGTATAATCTTGTTTTTGCCATGTATAATGATCTGCTCATTTCATTTAACATCATCTCATGTAAGTCTCTCCAGGCTTCTCTGAAATCATCCTGTTGGGCATTTCTTACAGAACAATAATATTCCATAACATTCATATACCATAATTTATTTAGCCACTCTCCAAATGATGGACATCTACTCAGTTTCCAGTTTCTAGCCACTACAAAAAGGGCTGCCACAAACATCCTTGCACATGTGAGTCCCTTTCCCTCCTTTAAGATCTCTTTGGGATATAGGCCGAGTAGAAATAATGCTGGGTCAAAGGGTATGCACGGTTTGATAACTTTTTGAGCATAGGTGTGTAGTTGTATCTCAAAGTTGTCTTAATTTGCATTTCTCTGATCAATAGTGATTTAGAGCACTTTTTCATAGGACTAGAAAGAGTTTCAATTTCTTCATCTGAAAATTGTCTCTTCATATCCTTTATCAATAAGCAAATCTTTCACCAGGAAATCTTTCCCAATTTCTCTTTATTACACTGATTTTCCTCTATTGGTTATTTGCTACTTATCCTATATGTAGCATGTTTGTGCATATTTGCTTGTTTGTTGACTCTCCTACTAAACTGTTACTTTCTTGAGGACATGGGATGTCTTTCTCTGATCATCAGTATTTAGTATAGTGCTAATTTCATAGTAAATGCTAAATAAATGTTAATTGAATAAATGGTTAACACCATGAAGTGAACAATGTAAAGGAAATATTTTATAGTCATTATTTAAAGTTTGTGTCTAATATATATTGATCCCAAATAATGTAGAGAAAAGAGTACTCTCAATGTATCTGTTATTGTGTGTCTGTGAATAAATGTTATTTAGATATGTAAATAGCTATATTTATATCTTTATATAATAATGTTCAATATAATATAAATGAATATGAAATAAATTTATAATTATATTGAATATAAGATGGTAATTATATTTAATACTATACAGATAGATTATATTTCATATAATCTATGTACAAAATATAAACATCTCCACACTTGAGATATCTCTCTCCATTATATTAATAAAAAGAGAAGATACAAACACAAAGTGATGATTAAAATATTTTTCATATACTGTTCACTTCATAGTTTCAGCCAGTTATTCAATAAATATTTATTAGGCATCTATTATGTACTATACATTGTACTAAGTGCTGGGGATACAAAGAAAGACAAAAGACCTTCCATGTCCAAAAGGAGGTGTCAGTGTAATGTGAAAGACAACAAAATTGCAAATATATATGTATGTATATATATATGAATACATGTGTATGTATTTGTAAAAGTTAAACATTTAAATCTGATAAACTAATAATAGAGTATTAGCCACTAAAAATCATATTGGGACCAGCTATAAGTTGAGAAATCAAGCCAATAGCATTAAAAAGGTATCCCCATGTCCCAGGCATATCCCTAGAGCCTGAAAGTGCCAAAGATAATGTGGCAAATAATTAAGGAAAGACACAGATCTGAGATTTCAGAGGTATTATTGAAATGACTGGGCTACCAAACTGTAAGTAAAGTGAAGAGCCAAGTATGAATTTAGGTTTTTTTTTTTCCTGTGTTTTTTTTTTTGGTTGTTTTTGTTTGTTTATTTTTTAAATTTTTTTTACAAATATACTTCTTATACCTAACAATATTGGTCTTAATTCCCTTCTTTTTCTTTTTTTTAATCATTTAATTTTTAAGAGACTAGATATTAAGATCATAGTATTACTGCTGAAAAGGTACTTTAGAAATCATGGATTATGACTCTTTCATTTTGTGGATAAGAAAATACACTTCTATAGAGGTAAAAATAACTTGTTCAAAGTCACAAAAATCCCAAATAGCAGAACAAAGATAAAAATTCTGGTAATTTGGTACAAAATCAAATATTTCTCCATCATAACATACAGAATCTGATCTTATCTCATTGATCCTAAATGGGTAATCTGTGGTGGCACCATGGACAGTAGCTGTGGAAGGTTGATGGAGGAGGGAACGATGAACTTATGCAGTTATATTGGTGATGCAGAAATGTTATCAGCTGTACTCCAATTATTTTACCTTTCATCTTTGGAAGCTCCATTCTTCTGATCCTCTGAGGAAATATTCAGAATAATATTCCTTTATTTGATGGAGAAAAAGCTTTGGGAAGAGTATTTTCCTGATTTTGTTTTTATTTCATGTGTACCTAAACAACCATCATTTCCAGCTATTTGCACATTTACCTTTCACTGCATCATCTAAAAGAAAGGAGGAAAAAAGAAAAAAAAGACAGTTAAGCAACAAAATATTAGTCACTTGTACTCTCCCACAGAACTCAAGTAAACATAATTCTTGGGGTAAAAGAAGTACTCAGATCAGCTCAGGCAGTGTAGCAGATCGATAAATGAAACCCTGTGTCCTGGCTCTGTAGCAGAGCAGACTAGTGAGCAGCCTCTAATCCCAGAATAGAAGGTAAATTGCCAGCATGGAAAATCAGGCAACAAAAGGAGGTGCTGCTGTGAGCAAGTCACCAAATGCAAGGTGTATTTGTGCTCAAAAACAAAGCTCAAAGCTGCAGAGGAAGAAAGAAAGAAAGAAAGAAAGAAAGAAAGAAAGAAAGAA
>JAJPUD010029078.1:0-14171 GCA_023553655.1 Myrmecobius fasciatus
CAATTTGGAGCTATGCTCAAAAAGTTATCAAACTGTGCATACCCTTTGACCCAGCAGTGTTTCTATTGGGCCTATGTCCCAAAGAGATCTTAGAGGAGGGAAAGGGACCCACATGTGCAAGAATGTTTGTGGCAGTCCTTTTTGTAGTAGCTAGAAACTGGATACTGAAGGGATGCCCATCAATTGGAGAGTGGCTGAATAAATTATGGTATATGAATGTTATGGAATATTATTGCTCTGTAAGAAATGACCAGCAGGACGATTTCAGAGAGGCATGCAGAGAGTTGCATGAACTGATGCTGAGTGAAACGAGCAGAACCAGGAGATCATTATACACATCAACAACAGTATTACATGATGATCAATTCTGATGGACATGGCTCTCTGAAACAAAGAATTGTCTCAAACCAGTTCCAATTGTTCACTGAGGAGAGCCATATACACCCAGAGAGAGGGAAATGAAATATGGACCACAACATAACATTTTCATGCTCTCTATTGATGTCTGCTTGCATTGTGTTGCCTTTCTCTGATTTTCTTTTTTTTTCTTGTAGATAGGATTTTTCTTGCACAACTTGTCAAGTATTTCAACATTATTAACATGTAGTGGACTTCCTGCCATCTAGGGGAAGGGAGGGGACTGGGGGTAAAATTTTTAAGGGAAAGCTTTGTAAAGATCAATGCTGGGGAACTACCCATACATATGTTATACAAATAAAAAACTTTAATAAAAAAAGAATATCAATAAAATAAATAGCCAAAATAGGAAGGTAGCCTAGGAATATCAGATCTCAAACTGTATTAGAAAACAATAATCACCAAAACTGTCTGGTACTGCTAAGAGAGAGAGTGGTGGATCAGTGGAAAATACTGGGTCCACAGGACATAGTAGTCAATGACAAAAGTAGCCTAGTGTTTCATTAATCCAAGACTCCAACTTCTGCGATAAGAATATACAATCTGACAAAAATTTCTGGGGAAAACTGGAAAACAATAGGTTACAAACTAGGTATAGACCAACATCTCACATTGTTTGCCAAGATAAGTTCAAAATGAGTGTATGATTTAGACATAAAGGGTGACAATATATGCAGTTTAGAAGAGCAAGGAGTCTACCTGTCAGACTTATGGGAAGTGGAAAATTCATGATTAAACAAAAGATGGAGCATATTACAAAAGACAAAATGCGTAATTTTGATTATAGTAAGTTAAAAAGCATTTGCATGAACAAAACCATTGAAACTCAGATTGGAAGGAAAGGAGAAATCTGGGAAACAATAATTTACAGCATTTACCTCTGATAAAGGCCTCATTTCTCAAACATGTAGAGAAGAGTCAAATTTGTAAGAAGATAAGCCGACTGACAAATGGTCAAAGGATATGAATAGTGTTTAGATGAAGAAATCAAAGATATCTATAGATATGTGAAAAAAGTGCTGTAAATCACTTTGATTAGAGAAATGCAAACTGAAACAACTTTGAGACACCACCTCACATCTACCATATCATCCAATATGACAAAAAGTGATAAATGTTGGAGAGGATATGAAAAAATTGGGACATTAATGCATTGTTGGTAAAGTTGTGAACTGATCCAAATCTCCATTCTGGAAAGCAATTTGGAACTATGCTCAAAGGGCAATCAAACTGTGCATACCCTTTGACCAAGAAATCTTGCTTCTAGGTTTATATACCAAAGAGATAATATAAAAAGAAAAATGACATACAGTTGCAAAATTATTTTAAGCAGCTTTTTTGGGCAGGTAAAATATTGGTAATTGAGGGAATGTTCATCAGTTGGAGAATGACTGAACAAGTTGTGATTTATGAATGTAATGAAATACTCTTGTGCAATCAGAAATGATGAACAAGCAGATTTCAGAAATTACTGGAAAGATTGGTGCAAACTAATGCAAATGAAATGAGCAGAACTAGGAAAATAGTATGCAGTGTCAGCAACATCTTTTGATGATGAACTTTAATTGACCTAGTAGTTTCTTCTTTCACAGTTGTGACTAATATGGAAAGATGTTTTGGGACAGAAAATGGGTTTAGTGGATAGAGTATCAGTCCTGAAGTCAGGAGGACCTGAGTTCAAATCTGGCCTCACACACTTAACACTTCCTGGCTGTGTGACCCTGGGCAAATCTCAACCTCAATTGTCTCAGCAGAAAAAAGAAAGATGTTTTGCATGATAGCACCTGCATTTAAACTATATCAAAGTGCCTACTATTTTTGTAGGAGGGAAGAGGAGGGGAAGACAAGGAAAGGTAAGAGTGGGCAAGGGAGGGAGGGATGAAGAGAAGGAGGGAGAAAAATTTGTAACTCAAAATATTTTAAAAATAAATGCTAAAATTTTTCTTGACATCTAATTGGGAGGAAAATAAAATAATGTTTATTTTTTAATGCAAGAAAAACCCCACATAAAATGCAGTAATAATTTCCCTGCCTTCTGAAAATGCCTAAATTCCCTCTGGAACAGCCTGACTATAATTCCAAATCAACATTCCTTCTTTTTTTAAGTTACATATCATCTTGTTTTCTAACACCAGAGCCTTGGAGCACAGGTCTGCTATCAGACCTTTTTTTTTTTCTTAAGATAAAAAGTTTCATTTTGGACATGCTGAGTTTAAGATTTTTCCTGGATATCCAGTTTAAGATGTCTACAAGGCAAATGGACATATGAACTAGTAGTGAGAAGAGAAATTAGGGAAGGATAGGTATATTTAATAATCATCAACATAGAAAGAATGATTAAATCCTTGTAATTTAATGACTTCTACAAAATAGTTATACTGGAGAAAGAAATGGCAAAGCACTCCACCATCTTTGACAAAAAAAAATCCATGGACAAAGTCCATGGGTTTAGGTAGAGTTTGGATATAACTGAAAAACTGAAAAACAACAGCAAAAAAATAAAGTAGTTATAAAGGAGATTTTAGTTAACTTTATTACTTTTCTTGATTTGGTACTGAATCTGTACATTAATTTTTGTGGTATTGCCATTTTTATTATAATATCATAACCAAACTATGAATCATAAATATTTATTAAATTTTATGAATCTTATTTTTCTGATTTGGATCTTCTCTCACATATTTTGTGCCTGATCCTATGTCATGATGTTGTCATTTAGCTCACAAATGCCTACTACTAATAAAGAAGAAGAATTAACAAAAAAAAATCAGTTAGCCTGAAACAAAAACTCATCCTCACCATAAGGCAAATAAATCAAAGGAATGTCTTAATGCAATATACCAGTTTTACATTCAACGATGAAAATGGCTTCTATTTTCTTTCCTTCTTCCTCTCTTCCTTTCTCTCTTCTTTCCTTCATCCCTCCCTACCTTCTTCTTTTCTTTCTTCTTTTTCTTCTTTCCTCCATTCCTCCCTTCCTCCCTCCCTTCTTCCCTTCCTCCCTCTTTTCCTTCCTTCCTCCTTCCCTCCCTCCCTTCCTCCTTCCTTTCCTCCCTTCCTCCTTCCTTTCCTCCCTTCTTCCCTCTCTTCCTTCCTCCCTTCCTCCCTTCCTTCCTCCCTTCCTTCCTCCCTTCCTCCCTCTCTTCCTCCCTCCCTTCCTTCCTCCCTTCCTCCCTCCCTTTCTCCCTCCGATCCTTCCTTCCTTCTTTTCTTCCTTCCTTCTTTCATCCCTCCTTCCCTTCCTCCTTTCTTTCTTTCTTTCCATAAAAAATTATAAATCTAATTTTTAAAGTGGCATAATGTGAGCACCTTTAAAATTCCTCTGCAAGTATAGGACACTCTACAAATCCTTTTTGAAAACTCTGATCTTTTTCAGGGTCCAAATGGAGTCAACATATTTGCATAATAATTCCTGGCAGTGTCTCATATGTGGGAAAGCTTGACATCTGATGCCAAACAGGAGAAGCAGCAATTCCCAGAGTAAGTAATGAGCTATGGCCAAGGTAAATTTCTGCCTTCGGCTCAATGCTTCCAAAATGAGGGAGAGAAAACTGATTTGCAATGGTTTGGGATCCTAATTCTGTTAGTGGGAATAAAAATTGATAAACAACATTGAGTGACCTGCTGGAACAAATAGATTCTTGATTCAGCAAGAATTCAGCTGCATTTATGTTCCAGGTAAACAAGCCTTACTTAAATAAATAAATCCCCTTTCTTTCTCTTCTATGGTTTCTAGGTTTACAAGATTAATTATGTAAGAGGGAACTCAGAAAAGAGGGATTTAGAATATTCTTTTGGGATACACCAAAGAATTACAGGGGTGGAAGAAAAGGTCAAAGAGATTCAGAGGGGGTCAGCACAGTATTTAGCAGCTTTCTCATAAGTGATTCTTTTGTTAATTTAGTGATATCCTAAACTTTTCAATCACCTTTCAACCACAAAACTCTAAGTGAATTACAAATATTAATTAATTGTCATATCACCTCTAATGACATTAGGTGAAATTCTGACCCTTTTTACTGATGATTTAACTGATAGCAGAGGAAGATAAGCCACTGGCTAATAGACAAATGGGCCCCATGGTTAAGGCAGGATTTGAACAGTGGGACTTCAATTTCAAACTTGGTGATGAGTGCCATGTCATGACTTCTTTTGGGAATTGGAATGAAGAGGGGAGGAGTTGTAGTATAAAAAAGGAAAGGAAATTAATCTTATTTTGAATAAACTGCGAGATGGCATTTTAAAAAAAAGGACTAATTTGATATTAGGATAATTTAACAAAAGAGACACACCATTTTAGTTTCAGTAAATAATAGTCCTGTTATGCTCTATCCTGGTCAGCCCTAGTCTGGAATAGTGGTTGCATTTCTCTGTGACAACTTTTAGGAAACAAATTGATAAGCAAATAGAAGTGTGTCCAAATGAGGGAAGTTATCAAATTAGAAACCATGGTCATATAAGTATAGGTTGAAATAACTAGAGATGCTTAATCCGGAGAAGAGATAGGAGGGACAATATAATATATCTGCCTTCAAATACTTGAATGCTATGTACAGTTCAAAAAATGAAGTTGCTTTTTTTTTCTAGCTTACTGTTTGTTCAACAAATCATCTATTCCATAGTCAAATATTCTTTCCTCCCCATCCCACCCATAAGTCCTTTCTAAATCTCCCTCCTCCTGCTCTCCATCTAGATCATCTAAGTTTAGAAACTTTGGAAACAGACTTATCCAGTTTCCTACCTATGACTTCTGGGGTAAAAAATCAATATAATCTGTCCAAGATGTCCTTCTATTTCCCTATTATACACCTGAGCTACTTTGCCATCAAGCATCTCAAATAATTGATTTTCCTAAGCTACTATGGTTCACAGATACAGAAATTCCAGTAAAATAGTGTCCATGTCCTAGGAGCAGCCCATCCAGTAACCATCATAGACGTTCCCTTTTTCTATAGCCTAAAGGCAATAATACACATAGCTCTCGGGCAACTTTTTGAGTTAACATCCTTTCCCTATTCTTTCCCAACTTAATTTCATGCTATTAATTGTGTCCCTAGCATGAGGGGGTTGGGGAGTTTAACCTTTAACTGTTCCCTTCTTTTTCCAGCTTCTTGAATTTCTTCAGGAAAGCCCTAAAATTCTTTTTGGGATTTTCCATCAAATAAACCATCTCAAAGAGCTGAAGTCTTTTAACATTGATAGATTTAATCAATTTTTCCACCAAGTGCTTTTTTGTTCCAGCTATAGAATGCAAAACAAGTACTATTATGTGAAAGAAGGATTTATTTGTTCTGCTTGATCCCACGTTGCAGTTGTGGAAGCAATAGATGGATGTTACAGACATGCAAATTTCAGCTCTACATGGGTTAAGGAAATAGAATTTTCTTTTTTTTAATTTTTTGGGGGAGTGAAGCAATTTGATTAAATCACTTTCACAGGGTAACACAACTAGGATGTGTTAAATGATTATGGTTGGATTTGAAGTCAGGTCCTCCTAACATCAGGGCCAGTGCTCTATTCACTGAGCCACATAATTGCCTCAAGGGGAACAGAATTTTCTAACAATGAAGTACCCAAAATTACTTGGAACATTTTGAGTTCCCAAGAATAGAAAATCTTCAAGCACAGGCTAGGTATGTACTATGTGAAGATATAGAGAGGCTAATTTGGGTATGGAATAAACTATATGAATCCCGAAGTCTCATGCCACACTGAGATGTTGAAGTTCTATGAGCAAAGAACACAAAAGCCATCAAGATATTCATAACCTGTTTACATTGTGAAGCATTTTTTTCTTTATATTCTTTCTATAACCTCAGATGAGGTTTTACTATCACAATAGCACCAGCAACAATAATAAATCTCTCAGGAATCTATACAGAAGCAGAGGAGTTAGGTAGAAAGAGCATAGACCCTAAGTTTTGACCATCCCTCCAAAATTTAGTGTTTACCTTCCCTAGTTCTCAAGACACTTACCTGTAAAATGGAAAGCTTGGAAGAGATCAGAAGTTTCAAAAACTTGTCCAACAGTGCTTCTTGCAGCCCATAAAACTCTTGACTATAACCTGAATCAAATTCAAAAGTAATTGGAAAATATTTAACAAAATAAATAAAAAGGAAAGAAAACATAGTTAATATTACATTTTGAAATTGAATCAGTATGTGGCCCACAGGGATGCTTATACACAGGAGTCAATATCTCCAATTTCTATTTGAATTTAACACCAGTAGACTAGATAATATCTGAGGTTTTTTCTGGCTTTACATCAATTACACCAGTGTCCCTCCTAGCACATAACACACTTGCTTCTTATTTTCCTCAAGAAAAAAAAATGAAGTCCCAGAATATTTTATCTCCTATTTCATATTCTGTCACAGAATACAAAAGAGAATGAATAATACCACCTGAAAAGAGGGTGAGATGTCATTGATTTCACAGGATGATTTCAGGGCATATTTGACAAGTGACAGCAGTGACATTTCCAAAATTATAAAAGTCAGTATGCTTACTTACCTTCTTGGGTACTTCTGAGGCGAGATCTCCTTGAGTCACAAATAAGATTATAAAAACAGAAATGCTCAAAGCCCAATCACAAAATCATTTCCCTCAAGTAACTTAAAATAGAACCCCAAATGTCACATTTCTCTATGTGTGATCCATTTTACTACCTGCCACTTTAATCTCCAAAACCGTCAGGCTTAACAGTAATATCAAACACAGGTTTATTACCAAGGTCCACATGTTATGTTCTCCTCTCCCTAACAACCTAACACAAATGCCACACACAGAAGTTATTCCTGGTTCAACACATCATTTAATTCACTCTGGCAGGTTTACTATTCTTTGAGACAGTAAATTCATTCATTAGGTGAAAGAGACTTGTTAAGCTTTGATATATCTATTTTTTTTTTGTTTGCAAGAATAGACAACCTCACACAGATGAACCATATGTTGCCATGAAATACCCTGGTTTGTAATGAGAAAATACTGATGATGAATAAAAAATTAACTGTTCCATCCATGGTTAAGATCAAAGCCAATGAAATCAGTGGAATATGTTAAGATGTAAAGAACTACATATTTATTAAATGCTGCCTACATGCCAGGAACTTTACTAAGTACTTTATGGATTTAATCACCTTTGATCATCACAGCAATCCTGGGAAATAGGGGCTATTATTATCCTCATTTTACAACTATGGGAACAGAGGTTAAGATATTTGTCCTGACTCACATGGAGAGGAAGTGGTGACAGAATAAAATGCAATTTAAAAGACAACCAGGGACCCAAGATCTAATTTCTCTAATTCACTTCACAGCCCATGTGGAATGACAGTTGAGAGAAGAAGAGAAACATCATCTATCCCCTACCCTTCTCATTGGGACTCAATATAAATCACATTATTTGCTGAGTGAGAGAATCAAAGCTAGAGAGAATACCAGAAGTAGATTTCTTTTAACTGAACAAAGCATTGTATACTTTCTTGCTGCTCAGGCTTTGCAAACTTTCCACTTTGTGTCACTATATGGTAAGATTTGGTTCTACAATTCCTACACAGTAAAAAGATAACAAGAAGGGCAACTCTGAGCCAGCTACAAGAAACATTCCTATAGTTCAATTCAACTTCCAGTACATTATGAGATATCTAAGAAAAACTCAATAAGCTTCTTTAATTGTATAGATTCACCTGGATAAAGTTTCCTTCTTTCAAAGGTTCATAAAGTAGGAAGAGTTTGCAATAAGCCAACATAACATGAGGGAAAGTATTAGGAGAGAATATCTGTGTTCTAGTCTCAACTCCACCAATTAGCAGCTTTGTGAGTTTTTAAGAAGTTGCTTCACCTGTCTGATCCTCAACTATAAAATGCAGGGATTCTTAACAGTGGAGCTCAAAGAATGGTTTAAGGATTGGGTAAGAAGTGGTAACATTTTTCACTCAGCATCTCAAGATATTTTAAAGCCTGTGGTAAAGAGACCATTGCAGTAGATTAAACTCTCATTCAATAGATAACATAGTTGTGGATCTAGACGAAAGATTATGGAATTTACAATGAGAAAACATGGTTTCAAAACTCAACTCTGTCTCATTGTGATTTATTTATTATTTAATTTCTCTGGTCCTCACTTTAATCATTGCTAAGAATGAAGGAGTCTGGGTTGTTGATGTGGAAAGAGCTCTGGATTTGAAGTATGAAAACATGGATTCAGTTTCTGCTTCTGACATTTTTGTGATCTTGGTCATTTTACTTCTCTGGGTATCAGTTTTCTTATCTGCCAAATGATTCTGATGGACATATTTTGACCTAAAGAAATAATTGGAGGAGGGAAAAATTGTTCTTTTTTATCTTGTGAAGAAGAAAAAAGTGTTTTCCTTAAAGGTGTCAGATAAGACCTTTATCATTTAGAGGTAAATTGAAAAATTTCTTAATATTTTGAGATACATGGAAGTGAAATTTATATACAACTTGTAACTCAGCAATACTATTCAAACTCTTCCACTTTACTTTTTATTGTATAGACACAATATGTTTCCTAAAGAAAAAATAAAGTCCCCCCCAAATCATAGAGCAACTTTATAGGATCACTAATTGGAAGGGACATTAAATGTTATATAGTGCATATTTTCAGTTTTACAGATGTGGAATCTGAGGCCCAGAGAGGTGAATTGCTTTACCCAAGATTCCATGAGAAGGAAGTGGCAGAGACAGAGTTCAAAGACAAGATCTCTGATTTAAGAACAATTATTCTTTCCTCCACATTAACTTGTTTCCCACTGTGCCTCTACTATTTGAGTCTTTTTCTATTTGATAAAGAATAAACATAAAATCTTTTTCATTTCTCATGGCCAGGAGAGAAGAGAAAGCAGAGGGATTTCAAGTTGCTGATCTGCTTATAAGAAGAGAGAAACAATATAAACAACAAATGAGATGTCCTGAGGATGCATTTTGCCCAAATTCCTCTCATGTTTTGCTGTATAGATAGTTCTTTCAGGCTAGATCTTCATAACTAGCTCCTCTGTTACCAATAAGGGTTGGAAAGTAAATTATAATTTCTTTAGTACAAATTCTATATCAAATCTGATGGTCACTGATGATAATTTAAAAAATATAAATAAAGGTACAATTCAGTTTTGATTTGCTTGCAGTCTAGTGCCTCTAACAACAGCATATCATTTTTTCCCCTTTTAAAATCAGCTTATATCTGCACAATAAAAAATGAAGGGGAACACTTCAAGTAGTGTGAATAAGTAAAAAGTTTTATATATACATATATATAAATGTGGTTCTCACTTATTTTTCCCCAAATAATTGTATAACCTATTAATGTTCCCTGTCTCTGTTCTTGGGAGGAACCATGTTGATGGGAGAACCAGACTATTATCTGCCTCTGTACCATCTTCTACCAATAGCCATCAAAGGATCAAAGATCAGAATTGTAAAAGACCTTAGAGGTCATTTCTTTTGAACCTGTTATTTTTCAGATCACAAACTGAAACCCAGAATGTTAAGAGAATTATTCAAGATAGTAAGAAGCAGAGCAACATTTCATCTGTTATCTGACTATTTCACATTATACTATGCGAACTCCCTAATAACTTCTATTTACATGGTGTTTCAATATTTGCAAAGTTCTTGATCCAACCATTCTGAAGAATAATTTAAAAATATGCTCAAAGGGCAAAAATAATACTACTAGGTCTGTATTCCAAAATGATCATAAAAAGGGGAAAATAAAAAGTGCAAAAATATTTATAGCAGGCTTTTTGATGGAGACAACATATTGGAAATTGAGGGGATGCCCATCGTTTTGGGAATAATTGAAAAATCTGTGGTATTTGAATGTAATTGAATACTATTGTACAAAAAGAAATAATGAACAGCCAGATTTCAGAAAAACCTGAAAGACTTGTATGAACTAATTCAAAGTGAAATGAACAGAACCAGGAAAACATTGTACATAGTATGAATATTATCTATGATCAGCTACAAATGACTCAGCTCTTCTTGGCAACACAATGATCCAAGTCAAGGATAAAGGACTCACAAAAGAAAATGCTATTCACATGTAGAAAGAACTCTTAATGCTGATTGAAGCAGAGTTTTTTCAGTTGCTTGATTATTTGCTGTGTTTTTTCCCCTTTTGATCTGTTTCTTCTTTCATAGTTGTGACTAATCTGGAAAAAAAATTGCATAATGCCACATGTATAAACTATAACAAAATGCCTACTATCTTCAGAATGTGGGGAAGGGAGGGAAAAAAAGGAACTCAAAATTCTGAAAAAGGGAATTGTAAGGGGCAAATAGATGGCATAGTAGATAGAGCACCAGCCCTGAAGTCAAGAGGACTAGAGTTCAAATTTGCTCTTAGGTACTTAAGACTTCCTAGCTGTATGATCTTAAGCAAGTCACTTAACATCAATTGATGTTAGGAGGAAGTAAGGAAGAAAATAATGGATGCTAACTGTTCTTTTCTGATGTGAAAATGGGGGTGGGGTAGGGACAAAATGGTATTTAAATTTTTATTTTTTTGCAAAGTTTTTTCTTCATGACCATTCTATGAGTTTTATAATATAAACATCCTTACTTGTACTTTACACATGAAAGAATTGAAGCTCAAAAAAAATGTTTGAGTGACTTTCCCCAAGTCATACAGCTAATAAGTTCTGATTTTGCCTGGGATTTGAAACCAGATAGAAAGCATCAAATTATCCACTGATAATTATAATTTTAGAATGAATGATCTTGAAAGTCTCTTCCATCTTTAAACATCTACGAGACTATGTCTAAATATTTCTAGAAGAAAAATATTATTACAACACAGCAGGATCTGTTTTATAGCATTACCATATGGATATTTCACTCACCATTTGAAGTGTAGCCTAGCATTTATTTAAGGAATTTACTAACACCTTTTGTAAAAACATTTCTAAAATATATTTAAAATCTATCATTTGACTGCATTTGTCATTCAGAAATGAGTCTTTAGGTGGAAACTGAAGACTAGAATAATTTGCCTAGAAAACAAAACAACTAAGACAGAGTCAAGATGGCTGAGTAAAGGCAGGAACTTGCCCAACATCTCCCTCAAAGTGCTCCAAATTCCTTTAAATAATGATTCAAAACAAATTTTAGAGCATCAGAACACTAAAAAGATGGAGTAGAACATTTTCCAGCCAAAGGCAACTTAGAAACTCAGCTGAAAAGGTCTGTGAATCTAGTGTGGGAGTCCAATGGGCAATCCCTGGGCAGGGGATTTTGGCACAATCCCAGACCCAGACCCAGCTCTGGCTAGGACCCAGCCCCTGAATTAGCAGCAGTCCTGCTGACTTCCAGACCTCTCAGCACAGAGAAATCAAAAAGGAGCTGGAAGGTCAGCAGAAAAGGTCTGTGGAACCAGAGTGGGAGTCTAGTGCACAATTCCAGCACAGGCTCCAACATCAGCAAAGCAGTGCTTCAGAATCAGCAGCAGTGCTGGAGGCTTCTGGACCCTTCAGACAACAAGGAGAATTAGGATGGTCAGTCTGTAGCAACAAGGTAAAAATATGGTGGGCAGTCCCATTCTAGCCCTGGTTGTCATAACTCCAGCCTAGGCCAGCACATAGGATCTTACACCTATGGTGAGGTGGGGACACCTAACACTGCAGAGCAGAAAGTAATTTCTGCACAACTGCACAAGGCCTCTGGAGCTTGGGACTTTACATTCTCCAACCTGGAAACAGAGCCTTCTACATACAAAGCCTTAAAAAAATAAGAATTGAGCTCCAGCAATGGAAGAGTTCAAAAGAGAATTTGAAAATTAAGTGAGGAAAATTTAGAGAAAAATTTGAGAGAGGTGCAAAAGGAAATACAGAATTGTAATGAGGAGAAGAATGTCTTAAAATGTAAAATTGGTCAGTTAGGAAAAGAGGTACAAAAGCTCAGTGAGGAAAAAAATCCTTAAAAATATAGAATTGATCAAATGGGAGCTAATGACTTCATGAGAAATCAAGATATAATAAATTGAAAACAAAAATGGAAAAAAATTGAAATATGTCATTGGAAAAACAACTGATCTGGAAAATAAATCCAGGAGAAATAATTTCAAAATTATTGGTTTAACTGAAAGTCATGATCAAAAAAAAAAAAAAAAAGATCGTAGACATCATCTCTGAAAAAGTTATCAAGGAAAACTGTCCTTATATTCTAGAACTAGAAGGCAAAATAGAAATTAAAGAATCCACCAATAACCTCCTTAAAGAGATCCCAAAATAAAACTCTCACAAATATTATAGTCAAATTCTAGAACTGTCATGTCAAGGAGAAAATATGGCAGAAAGAAACAATTCAACTATCAGATAACAGAAGATTTAGCAGCTTATACATAAAAGGAATTGAGGACTTAGATTATGACATTCTGGAGACCAATGGAACTAGGGTTACAACTAAGAATCACCTACCCAGGAAAACTGAGTATAAGGGTGGTCATTCAAAGGAAGAGAGGATTTTTAAGCATTCATGATGACCAGACCAGAGCTGAATGGAAAATTTTATTTTCGGGGGGGCGGAGCCAAGATGGCGGAGTGAAAAGGTGACTTTCTGCCTCTCCTTCGATCTTCTCTCAAATCAACAATAAAATAAGCCTCTGAACTGATCTTCAAGTCAACAAACTCAGAAATATTTGGGCACAGCTTTCTGGATAACTTCATATCAGGGTAGTCGGACTCGGACAGAGAGATAAATACACGACCCCTGTGCAGGCCAGAAGTGAGGGTGGGACTCACAGCTCATCGTGGAAGAAATTCCAAACTCCAAACTCCAAATTCCAAACACCTGGAGTTTATCTGAGGCACTCAGGACACTCTGCCCTGATTGGGGACAGATGTTCTGGCAGACTTGCCTTGTTTAAGGAGTAATTCGGACTTAGTCCTAGCCCCCACCTGCCCAGCACCTTAAGTCAACTCGCCGAAGTACCCCAGGGCAAAGCTTTTTGCAGCCGCCGTTTTTTTTCCCCTACCTTAAAAAGATATCCATGCTGCCTAAAAAAAAAATATGATGAAAAAGCAAAAGAGAGCTCTCACCATAGACAGCTTTTATCAAGGCAAAGAAACGACCTCAGATACAGAAGTTTCTTTAGACAAAAATCCAGAAAAAAACAGCAACGACCATCACTGGTCCCCGTTTCAAAAGGCCTTTCTGGAAGATTGCATAAAGAACCTCAAAAGAGAGCTGGAGGATAAATGGGAAAATAAATTGAAATCAGTGCAAGAAGGATACAGTATCTTGCAAGAAGGATATGATGCTCTGCAAAAGAGATATGAAAAAGACACCAGTTTATTAAAAAATAAAATTAGTGAAGTGGAAAAAGAGTGCAGTGAACAAATTGGCCAGTTACAAAAGGAACTTAAAAAGGTAACTGAAGAAAACAACACTTTAAAAATAATAATTGAACAAATGCAAGTGAATGACTCACTAAGACTTGAAGAATCAGTCAAACAAAAACAAAAAAATGAAAAATTAGAAGAAAATATGAAATATCTCCTAGGAAAAACAACTGACTTAGAAAATAGATCTAGGAGAGACAATCTAAGGATTATTGGACTTCCTGAAAGCCATGATGAAAAAAAGAATCTAAACACTATCTTCCAGGAAATCCTGAAAGAAAACTGCCCTGAGATTGTAGAATCAAAGGGCAAAATCAGCATTGAAAGAATTCACCGATCACCTCCTAAAGAGACCCCAAAATTAAAACCCCAAGGAATATTGTGGCTAAATT
>JAJPUD010029079.1:0-14171 GCA_023553655.1 Myrmecobius fasciatus
GGAAAGCTATGTAAGGGTTATTGTTGAAGAATTACCCACACATATGTTATGCAAATAAAATAAAAAGAAAAAAATAATCATTAGGGAAAAAAATCAAAATTAATATTTGTTCTTTATTTTTGTTAGTGATGTCCTTTTCTGGTTTTTGCCATTGCTAATCCTTTCTCCCTTCTTGGTAATCCTACTGCCTTTGATTTGTAGACACTTTCCCAGACTCTCTTATTTTTCTATTTATTCCTTCATGATTAATTTTGAGCATTTTCTTATCAATTTTCTTGACTAAGAAAGTCAGAGATATAGTCTGGATAGAAAAACTCAGGAATGAGCTATGGGTTATGAACAGGCTGATTTACAGTAAGTTTATGAAACAAACACCAGTAAACCCTTTCCTTCATCTGGATCTCACATGGCCAATCAGAAACTTTTGTCTTAGTCATTATTCCACAATGCCATCTTTATCAGATGTCTCACTCATCATAATAATGAGCATCCTTCTCTTCTATAATGAAAAAAATGAAACTTGGAAAATGTTAAAAGTAATATGAGAAAGGGTATTTGTGGACAAATTATTATTGATTGCTGAATCTTGTGGGATTACTTCTTTTCAAATGCTTGCTTTAAGCCACATAGAAGCCATTATTTTACTATTCTCATTAATTCTTATCAGGCAAAAATTGTTTCCTGTATCCAGAATCATTTACAGTCATGCCGATTATCTTGTCACTGAAACCAAATAGCTCTGGAGGAGAAAGTAAGACTGGCGACTTTGCACAACCCTTTCTCCCTTCAATCCAACTCACTTCCATGCCCTGGCTTGTCCATGACTTCCCTGAGACCATGATTCTCTTTGAAAATAAAGGACAAACAATTTCTGTGAGTAGAAGTAGAGGCTGCCCCACTAGAGATCCAACTGTGATCAGTTAAGACACAGAACTTTTTTTTTGCTTTTCTCTTTACTTCTTTTCTCTTCTCTTCCTTTCTTCTATTTCTTTTCTTCCATTTCTTTTTTTTTGTTTTTTTTTTCCGCAACTACTTTTTTCTTTGTTGTTTCCCAACCTTTCCCTCTGTCCATAGCAATATAAATTTTGATTACTGAAACTCTGCAAAATATCTTTGTGTATATAAGTAAGGTCAAAAAAAAATCTCAATGATAGATCTATAATAGGTCCCAGGTCTAAAGCCATTTGGTCATTCTTTGGGATCTGAGTGGGCTTAGAGTGAATGCAAATAGCAAATGTTCCTGTTTTGGCCAGAAACCTCGAGGTTTTTCCTTTCAGGGTTGATAAGTGGATGAAATAGGCCATTCTCTTTCTCATTTCTTACTTAGCCTTAATTGGTTGATTGCTGTCCTGTATTCTAGAAAAGGACAAAAATGACATTACTTTGTTACAGTTAAGTTACAGTGTGTCCTACAGCATGGCTGATCAGATCAATATAACTTCAGAATGCTCTCTCACTGGTTGGACACAAACAATCCATGTGAAAAATTTGGAACAGATTCTCTAAAATTATATATTCCATGTTACTTGTGAGCTACATCAATTCTGCTCTGCTTATAGAGCATCACATCATCTCTGATAAGAACATGCCATGCTGGGCTCATATGCCACACAACAAATTCCAAAGTTCTTAAGAAAAACCTTGAAAATGTCCTTGTGTTGCTTTTTCTGTCCAACATGTGAGAGATTACCATATGTGAGTTCCCATAAAATAGACTTTTAGGGATGTATATGTAGGCATTTGACCAACATGACTAGCTCGTTGGAGTGGTACTCCCTACAAGCAGTTTAGTTTAGTCCAAGAAATGATCTCCAAGCCACTCTTCAACAGATAAGTGGTCAAGGGTTATGAACAGACAATTTTCAGATGATGAAATTAAAACCACCTCTAGTTATATGAAAAGATGCTCACTATTGATCAGACAAATGCAACTTAAGACAATTCTGAGGTACCACTACACACCTGTCAAAATGGCTAAAATGACAGGAAAAGATAACGATGAATGTTGGAGGGGATGTGGGAAAGCTGGGACACTAATACATTGTTGGTGGAACTGTGAACAGATCCAGCCATTCTGGAGAGCAATTTGGAGCTATGCTCAAAAAGTTATCAAAATGTGCATATCCTTTGACCCAGCAGCGTTTCTATTGGGCCTATATCCCAAAGAGATCTTAGAGGAGGGAAAGGGACCCACATGTGCAAAAATGTTTGTGGCAGCCCTTTTTGTAGTGGCTAGAAACTGGAAACTGAAGGGATGCCCATCAATTGGAGAGTGGCTGAATAAATTATGGTATATGAATGTTATGGAATATTATTGCTCTGTAAGAAATGACCAGCAAGATGATTTCAGAGAGGCTTGGAGAGACTTGCATGAACTGATGCTGAGTGAAATGAGCAGAACCAGGAGATCATTATACATGGCAACAACAATATTACATAATGATCAATTCTGATGGACATGGCTCTCTACAACAAAGAATTGTCTCAAACCAATTTCAATTGTTCACTGAAGAAAACCATATACACCCATGTGTCGGGGTTTGAAATATGGACCACAACATATCATTTTCATGCTCTCTATTGAGGTTTGCTTGCATTGTGTTGCCTTTCTCTGATTTTCTTTTTTTTCTTGTAGATAGGATTTTTCTTGCACAACTTGTCAAGTATTTTAACATTATTAACATGTAGTGGACTTCCTGCCATCTAGGGGAAGGGAGGGGAATGGGGGTAAAATTTGTAATGGAAAGCTTTGTAAAGATCAATGCTGGGGAACTACCCATACATATGTTATACAAATAAAAAGCTTTAATAAAAAAAGAAAAAGAAATAAAAAAAAGAAATGATCTCAGTGCTTAGTATATGCCTGGTGATCTTCAGAATCTTCCCAAAGCAATTCAAATGGAAATATTTTAGTTTCCTGGAATGCTCCAGGTATGGTATCCAGATTTTACAGTCATACAATAATGAGGTCAGAACAGCCACTCTTACATCTTTGATTTGGTAATCAGTCTTCTAGTTCTTTTCTTCTATACTTTTTCTTTGGAAGCTCCCACATATTGAGCTAACTCTGGTAATGCATGCATTAGCCTCGTTATCAATTATCAATTGCCTGGAAAATACACTGCCAAGGAAATTGAATTTATCCAAAGAATTCAAAACTTCTCCATTTGCCATAACTGATGGGTCCACATATGGATAGTGAGGTTATGACTGCCAGAACACCTGCATTTTCTTGTTCTTAACTGTTAGATCAAAATTAGCATAAGCAGCAGAAAATGGATCCATAATTTTTTTGTATCTCAATTTCAGAGAATGTATTCATTATACAATTATCTGCAAACAACAAATCAAAAAAAAAAATCCTGTACCAACACTCCTTCCATTTTAGTCTTGGCTTATTTAGGCTTATGGTTTTGCATTCAAAACTAATGTAACTGTGTCACTGACAGTGACAATAGTATCTCTGTTTCCACCATAAGGAACCTTAATGAGGTCAAAGAAAAGCTTTATGAAGACCTAGAGACCCTTATTATCAATGCACCAAAAGAGGGCAAACATATTTCTGCATGAATTAGAGTATTCTCAGATTATCAGAGAAGGCAGGGAGTCTTTGGGATGAATGGAGTTGGAAACAATAAGAGCAATGGTCACTTATTATTTATGTATTTCATCATTTTTCATTACCAATGCTGTCTTCTGTTTTCCTAAATAAAATAAAAGTTCATGGATGCATTCTCACAGCAAACAATGGCATTTAGTAGACTACATGATTGTAAGGAAAAGAAACAGGATGTGAAGATGAGAAAGGGGATATGTGGTGCAGAGTGCTGAATTGAACAAACATTTATCTGTTCCAATCTAAATATTCACATTGAACAAAAATGGTCCTTCAAGGCCAAATGACTACTGGAGGAGGTAATAGAGCACAACTAGAAATCTTCTCTGAGCAGGAACAGAATGGTTTATTATAAACTTGGAAACAGTGAAGCCAACAAATAGTTGGGAACAGTGAAGCAGAAAAGGAGAGGGAAGCTTTCAGAGATTTTGTGTACTGCACTGCATTTGCTCACCTTTGTCAGAACACTCAGAAACATCAAGACTGATTTGACAAAAATGGTGGGGAAATTCAGAAGCTGGTAAATGAAAAACGGGACCTCCACAGAGTGTACCAGCAGGATAATTCATCCACATCCAAGAAAGCAGCACTCAATTATATCCAAGGAAAAGTTACAAGTGAAATTTAAAGGGATGCAAAACTCTTGGCTCAGTAAGAACATACATGAAATTCAGTTTTGTGCTGATAATCACAATTCAAAACTCCTAGGGCCTTTTATAATACCCTGAAGGCTATTTATAGCCCAAACATCTATAGTTTATCTCAACTATTCAGTGCTGATAGAGCCACATTGATTAATGATAAAGATATGATCCTATAGATATGAACTGAATAATCCCTTAGCTTTCCCAACAGATGGACATTAAATAATACTGACGCCATTGACTGTTTACCTTGGGTTGAAGTCAGTCTTTCCATGCTTGAAGTTCCAACTGAAGAAAAGCCTTTGAATGCCTTTAGATTCCTTTCATGTGACAAGGCATCTGGTGTTGGAATTTACAAGTTGGAGGATTAGTTATTGCTCACTTAAAAGCTGAATGAAATTTCCTGGGTTGTATGGCAAGAGGAGCTATTAATCCTAGTAGTTCAAGAATGTCTCTATTTTCTATTTCTATAAAGGCAAAGGATAGAGATTTTACTGTGACAATCTCAGTCATTGCTGACAGGATTCTTGCCAGAGTCTTCCTTAATATGCTGATACCCTAGCTTTATTGGATATTGCCTCAGTCAAACTGATAACTGTTAAAAAAAAAAAAAAACTTATTTTAAAAAAGTCAAAGTATTGCTTTTTATCTAGTCATTCAGTTACCCTGGTTTCTATTTTCTCATTCAACCTGGATGGTGCTGGAGAAAAAAATTAGGTGACTTTGGACACATACACCCTCATTTAAATCCAATTCATTTGCAGGTCATCACATCACCTGCTTAATGTCATAGTTTTCTTTGAGAATGAAGGATAAGTAATAGCCATTGTTTGGTTGGTTTTTAATAAACTTAATATAAAAGTTTATACTTAAGTTGATAGTAAAATATTATCTTCTGAGTACAGTAGATATTTACTAGATAATGCTGAGAGGTAGCATTCCATTAGTGGTTAGAACTTTTTATACTGATAAAAGTTTCACAGGGAAATCTGTGAAATCTGACTCTTTGCCCTATCCACTATGTTACCTTGTCAGCCATAAAACTATGAATAAGGCACTTTCCTCATATATAATATGAAGAATATAAAATATTATAGTTGATTTTTTTAACTTTGAAATGCATCAATATAAAAATAAATTTTAAATTTACCCTCAGATTAACTGTCCATTCTGAGTGGTTAAAAACAAGATTTGCTAACATGAGAGGAGCAGATGCCAAAAACAACTTAAATCAGCAGGAAAGGTTTATCATAATTGGATGAGTTTGGAGCACACTCCAGCACAGTCCCAGACACAGAAAAGTAGGACCAAGCCAGTCCTGGATACAGAAAAGTAGGAGCAACCTGGGCCCAAACACAGAAATGTAGGAGCAACCTAGTATCAAACAGGAAAAGAGAACCAAGTCAGTCCCAGACATAGAAAAAGAGAACGAAGTCAGTCCCAGACACAGAAAAAGAGAACCGAGTCAATCCCAGACTCAGAAAAGTGGGACCAAGCCAGTCCCAGACACAGAAATATAAGAGCAAGCCCAGGTAGCCACTGATTCAGCAGTAACACTGGCTGCTTCCAAAACTCTCAGCCCACAAAGGGAGTTGTGGGGATTACAGAGATCTCTTTGCTAGCTCTGAGACAGGACTCAGTTGCTTTGCCCTTGCTTGGATCCAAGGCAAACTCCTGGGTGGCATTCTAGGGGAAGAAGAAGCATTAGCTCACCAGAATTGTGACCATACAAGAGCAGGGACTGTCCTTACAATTCCAAAGTACTTATGGTCACTCACAGGCCAGGAGAGCAGTAAACACTTACATAATACAATCTGGGAAGAATTGAAAACTAATGTATTCTTAGAAGTATCTCTGAAAACAGCTGCACAAAACAGTTAAAGCTTAGAACACTGCACCTTCCACCTTTAATAAAGGGTTAAAAATAGAGTAACAGATTGGGGAAATGAACAACCAACAGAAAAAAAAAAGATTCTGATCATAGAAAGTTGTTATGGTGACAAAAAAATCAAAACACACACTAAAAAATAATCATATTTACTAATGCTTAGTAAGTCCATAATAGGGGTCCTGATATGAATAATAATCATTTTTAAAGAAAAAAAATGTAAAAGGAAACAAAGTGATGTAATTTAAAAAAGTTATCTGTATAAACAACACATGTTACCACAAAGCCTTTTTTGGAATAAAGTGAACATATATGAAGATATTATTTTCAATTTTATTGATTCAAAATTCTCTCAACATTCTTCTAAGCCAAGACACTAATAGTGGTTTGCTCCCTGCTCTCCATCCCCATTCTACCCTGTAATCCAGCTGATAAGGTAACAATGTACTGGTTATCTTTCCCTTACTCTTCTCTATGCCTCCCAATTAATCTATTGGCTAAGGTCACTGATGAATGAACAATTGAATTGTGGAATTTTAGGAACAATGTATTGATTATTAAATATATTATTTTAAAATATATATATTAAACCTTGTCTGAATCCCTTAACTTATTACATGTGAATGATATTACTCAAGGAAAAATGCATACGTACACATACATACATGCATTTATGTATGTATTTAAATACATGCATTTATGTATGTATTTAAATACATGCAAATACATACAAACACACACAGGTAGATAGATAGATAGATAGGCAGTCAGACTCATTTTCTCTTTTCCTCTAAGTAGTAATTGGGAATGAGCCTATATTCTGAATATTTTATCTTTGTAATATATTTCTTACAAGCATCTTATTTTCAGTTTAACATTAATGAATTTAAATGAGTCCCATGCATGCTATTGAAGCTTGGTCATTGCTAATGCAAAAAAAGTTGTCATTTTGTAGCCCTATTACCTATGATGTTCTTATACATCAAAAGATAATTTTAGTATGAAAATATTTTCACAATTGAAAAAATACATTCTATCTATATGACCAATACTTTTACTGAAGGAATTTTGCGATGTTTTAACAAAACTACTCCGGATATGACTCCCTCTATCCAACCGTAATACTCTTTGATTAAATCAAATTCATATACTTTTTGGATAAAAACAGATGATCTTTTGTATGTGTACTCAGAGCACACATATTCTTTTAAGGCAGTAACCACTTTGGTGATATCCCAGATATTAAAAAAATAGAAATATAAACAAACTAAAATAAAACATGCATCTGTGTGTAAGAAATATTATGAATTGTGGAAAAATGGAAGTTCAATAATGTGGAAATGAGAGTGGGGAGTGTGCCAGGCAATGACTATGCAGTCATATAACCAAACCATGCAGCCAAAGGCTTCCTGAAGATTACTTACTCTTTTTAAATTAAAGACCACAAGCCTTTAGTACATTTATTCAAGTATAGGAAGCTACCTCTTGCTTATTTTTGGTCTCATTGTCCCAAGACTCTACCCCTTCCAATCTGTCGTCTATTGTGCTATCAAAGTGATTCGTTCCAAAGCTTTGTCCCCGTTGCCTTTCAATAAACATTTCTGGCTCCCTATTCCTTTAATGAACAAATATGAAGACCTCTTTTTGGCATTTGACCAGTAATTTCCTGTTTAGTTTCTATATTTTACTTTCCTCTAACACCCTCTACAATTAAGAAACACTGTTGTATTAGACTTTCCTCTCACATAATATACCATCTTCCATTTTCATGTTTTTTAGGTTTTCCCCCATGTCTGGAATTCTCTCTCTCCATATCTTTGCCTCTTGAATTCCCCTAATTATGGTTAGAGTAATTACCAACACATTTATTAACTATTTTATTAGAATCAATATTAAACATAAATAAAACTATGAGGCCAGAGATAGCCTTGGAGTCCAGAATAGGAAGGTACAAGCCTAAGGTAGAATATATACAAGACAATGTAAAAATGGGTCACTCACTTAAGGATTGGTTGCTCCAAGAAGGCATCTATGAGAAATTACAATTCAACTGATATTTTGTAATGGGTGGATGAACTTTCTTTACCAGATATTTTCTACACCAATTGACTAGAAGCATATATAAATGAAAAAAATAATAGAAAGAGTCTGTACTTCCTGAATGGTTACATTAAATTGTTCCCTTTCCAACTGTCCAGTGCCCCATGCAAATCTCTAATATTCTAAAGCTTGAAAGAAAATGCTTATCTGAATTGGTTAGAAAGAATTAACACACTGGGACTTCCTAGCATAATTGAAATTCTTGGTCTGGTAAAACAACAACAATAATAGCTCACATTCATGTAGGTCTTTAAAGTTTGCAAATCCATTTCTAAATATTATCTCATAACTTTACATCAATTGTGGGAGCTAGATGCTATAATTATCCCCATTTTATTTTTTTATGGATGGCATTTCTTTAAAAGTTTTTAAGTATAATATTTGTTTCTTTTCCAATTATATGTTAAATGAGTTTTAAGCTTTTTTAAAGCTTTTTATTTTCAAAACATATGGCCAGATAATTTTTCAACATTGACCCTTGCATAGCCTTGCATTTTAGATTTTCCTTTCTTTCCCCCCCCACCCACTCCATTATATGGCAAGCAATCCAATATATGCTATACATCTTAAAATATATGTTAAATCCAATATGTGTAAACATATTTATACAATTCTCCTGTTGCTACTATTCCCATTTTACAAATTAAGAAACTATATGTCAAAAGAATTGGCTGTTTTCTTGTTTGTTTATTTATTTATTTTTAATTTACCCAGGGTCACAGAGCTACATTTCTGAGGCTAGTTTTGAACTTAGGACTTTCTAATGACAAAACTCGATGTATCATGCCACCTATCTTTCTAGAGAATCTATTGAAGCAGGAACACAATGTGTTATTATATACATAAATTTTTTTTTCCAAATCTTCACATGTATACTAGCTCAAATCTTATTGATTGAATTATAAACTATAATAGTTTTTCTTCCATCTTGTCTACAACCATTGCTTATTTTCAGAGAACAGAATAATTCTATATTAAAAAGAGAAATAGCACTCATTGGATGCTCAATTTGGCTCTGTTTATTCTCTGAAGTCAGAAAATGGAGCACTAGCCCATTTGCTCAGTGACTCTCCTCAAATTGCTTGATGTTGCTGCTTCCACTGGGCTCTGAAAATAGGGAAATTGTATTGAGTTTCTGGATCCAATTTTATTCAAACAGCAAAGTGATCAAATAAAAACATTATGTAGGCTATGCTGTGTACATAGGCTTCATTTAGATATATTTAAATTTCACAGATACCCTGTCTTACAAATATTGCCATTCTTCGAACATTTGCCTTTAGAATATTTCAAAGCTTTTTTTGTACAGATCAAATATGATAATCATGATAAAGAAAATGAAAACACAGCAGATCCCCCCTCCCACTCAGGAATATGGATGGCTAAAAGATGCAATGCCTAGAGTTCTATGCCCAAAGTCAGAAGGTTTTATCTCCATGAATTGATATCCAGTCCAGGACACTAGTACTGTGTGAGCCAGCGCAAGTCATTTAACCCTTATGACCATGGTGGCCTCATCTATAAAATTAATGAGAGAAGGAAATGGGAAACCACTTCATTGTCTCTAGTAATTTATTTTCATGTCTCTCTCTGTCTCTGTTTCTGTCTGTCTCTGTTTCTATCTCTTTCTCTCCTTCTCTCCCTTTTTCCTTCTCTCCCTCATTCCCTACCTCTCCATCTCCTTCTTTCCTTCCCTTCCTCCCTCCCTTTTCATTCTCAATAGTACTTTATTTTTCATAAAACGCATGAAAATAATTTCTAACATTCACTTTCATAAAATTATGTCCCAGTTTTTTCTCCCTCCTGTATTTCCTTCCCCCTCTCCAAGTCAGCCAACCATATGATGTAGATTAAACATATACAATCTTTTTGAAACATATTTCCATATTTGTCATGCTGTAAAAGAAAAAATTATATCAAAAAAGGAAAAAATAACACAATAAAAAAAGCAAATAAATGAAAAATGTGAAAATACTGTGCTTTGATCCACATTCAGTATCTATGGTTCTTTCTCTGGATGCAAATGATATTTTCCAACCCAAATTTATTGAGGATATCTTGAATAACAACATTGTTGAGAAAAGCCAAATCCATCACAGTTGATTCACACATAATCTTGTTACTGTGTAGAATATCCTCCTGGTTCTACTTATTTAACTCAGCATCAGTTCATGAAAGTCTTTCCAGCCTTTTCTGAATCTAGCCTGCTCATTATTTCCAATTCATTGCCACTACAAAAAGAGCTTTTACCAACATTTTGTGCATATGTGAGTACCTTTCCCTCTTTTAAAATCACTTTGGGATACAAACTGAGCAGTAACACTATTGGGTCAAAGGATACACAGTTTTATATTCTTTTTGGACTACAGTTCCAAATTGTTCTTCAGAATGAGTGGGCCATTTCACCACTTCACCAACAATGCATTAGTGTCCTAATTTTCCCACATACCCCCTCCCACATTTATCATTATATTTCCCTGTTACCTTAGCCAATTTCAGATGTGAAGTGGTATCTCAGAGCTAACTTGCATTTCTCTAATCAATGGCTTTAAATTTTTCATCATATTCTTTGACCATTTATCAACTAGGAAATAACTTGTAAAGAATAGAGCTTCTTAAAAAGCAAAGTTGTCCAAATAGAAAATGAGGTATAAAATCTAATTGAAATAAGTCATTCCTTAAGCAATAGATTTAGGCAAGTAGAAGCTAATGGCTCTATGACGCATCAAGAAACTCTGAAACAAAATGAAAAGACTAAAAAAAAAAAAGAAAAAGAAAGAAAATCTGAAATATCTCATTATAAAAACTATTTATTTGGGAAAAAAGATCAATAAAAGATAATTTTGGAATTATTAGACTACATGAAATGCATCATACAGAGAAAAGAACCAAGACACATTTTCCCAAAGAAATTATCAAGGATTCTAATATCCTAGAACCAGGGAATATAATTGTAACTGAAAGAATCCACCAATCACTTCCTGAAAGATATCCTAAAATAAAAATCTGCCAGAATATTATAGTCAAATTCCAGATGTCTAAGGTCAAGGAGAATTAGTATCAAGTAGCAAAAAAGAAATAAATAAAATGACATGCAACTACAGTAATGATATAACAAGATTTAGAACTTCCTATATTAATGTATATTATTGCAATATATTATATATGATATTTTGAAAAGCATTGGAACTAGGATTATAATCAAAAATTATTTGAGTATAATTCTTCAGGGAAAAATTAATATTTAATGAAACAGAGGATTTTCAAGCATTCCTGATGAAAAGAGAACTGAAAAATATTTATCTTTCAAATACAAAATTCAAAAGAAGCATTTTAAAAAGGCAAAAAAGAAACAGAAATAATGAGAGATTGAATAAAATTAAAGTGAAAGAATTCCTATATGGAAAGGTAATACTTGTAACTCCTAAGTACTTTATCAATATTATGCAGTTACATAGGCTAATTAGGAGTATGCATACATTATAGGTGTGAGATGAGTGTAATGAAATGATATTCAAAAAAGTAAAATAGGTGGTGAGAAAGAGGAATGCACTGGAAGAAGGGGGAAGGGAAAACTAGATTGAGGTAAGTTCTCTCACAGAAAAGAAACACAATCTGTCTTTTACAATACAGAGGAAGATGCATGCTTGGCTGACAATGTTTGAGTCTTACTTCATCAGGTTTCGTTCAAAGAACAAATAGCATATATGCTCAGTTGTATATAGAAATGTTTGTTACCCTACAAAGAATAAAGACAGGAGGAGGTTAAACAGAAGGTTGAGAGCAAAGATTGGGAAAGGTGGTGGCCAGAAGGAAAATACTTGAGGAGAGGCAAGGTGAAAGAGCAGAAAGAAATCAATAAACAGGGCATCCAGGAGTAGGATGGAGGGAAAATACACAGTTAGCAACCATAATTGTGACTATGAGAGAAATGAAATCATCTATAGAATAAAAGATGGATAGCAGAGTAGATAATATGATTTAAGCATAAAGAGTAATACATTAACGCAATTAGGAGAGAATGGAATAGTTTACTTCTCATATCTATGGAGAAAAAAAGATGTTATACTTAAGCAATAGAGGTATTATAGGATGTAAAATGGATATGTTTGATTATACTAAAGTTAAAAAAAATCACAAACAATTCCAATGCAGGCAACATTAGAAAAAAAAAACAGAAAATTAAGAAAAAAATACATAATGTTTCTCTAATAAAGCCCTTATTTCTCAAACAGTCCTGAGTAAAATTTATAAGAATGCAATTCCCTAAATGATAAATGGTCAATGATATGAATAGGTAATTTTCAGAAGAAATTAAATTCATAGGCATATGTAAAAAATGTTCTATATCACTATTGATTAGAGAAATGTAACTGAAGGAAATTTTGAGGCACCACTGTACATTAGTTAAATGGAATTACATAACAAAAAAGAAAATGACAAAAATTGGAAAAGCTATGGGAAAATGAAGCCACTGATAGACTGTCACTGGAAGTTGTGAAATTTTCCAACCATTATGAAGAGCAATTTCTGAACTATGCTCAAAGCATTATAAAACCATGAAAACTCTTTCTTTTAGCTTAAATACCAATATTTCTGCATCCCAAGGAGATAAAAAGGCAAAAGAACCTATGATACGTACACACACATACATATAATCAGCTCTTTTTGTGGTGAGAAAAACATTGAGTTGTAGCTTATCAATTGGGGAATGACTGAACAAATTGTGGTATATAATTGCAATAGTGTACTATTATACCATAATAAATGATGAGCAAGATATTTTCAGGAAAAAAAATCTGTAAAGACATAAAAACTGATAAAAAATGAAGTGAACAAAATCAGGATTTTTTTTTCCATGACAGTAATAGCTTAACAATGATCAACTTAATATTTTTGCTATTTTCAGTAATAAAATGATCTAAGACAATTCCAAAGGAATCATGAATACTAGTTGCCTCTAGAGATAACTAATGTGGGCCTATACCAGATTGTTTTGATAATTTCTTTTTAAGTTAAGCAGTTTTTTTTGTTGTTGTTGTTGTTGTTGACTCAAAATTAGAAACTGAAGGGATGTCCACCAATTGGAGAAGGGCTAAACAAGTTTCTGATTTAATATTATTGTACTATATAAGTAATGGTAAGTGGGATTATTTCAGAGGGAAAAAATAATGGAGTCTGAATTTATATGAAGGCATAATTTTTAAAACTACTTTTTGGGACTGTGTTTTCTTTGACAACATGACTAATATGGGAATGTTTCATGTGACTGCACATATATAACCTGTATCAAATTACTTGACTTCTCAATAAAGGGGGTGGGAAGAGATAGAAAGAAAACATTTGGAACTCAAAAAAAAAAACTATAAAATTGTTTTTCATTCAATTGGAAGTATATTTTAAAATACACAATTTTATATGGTATGGTTCTCTGTGATCCAGAGATAGAAAAATAGTAAGAAATAGGTTGTGCATGTGGAAATATATCAAGTATTATTTTAAAATTATGGTAGCTAGATAGGAAGAGTATTTTTAAATGTTTATTATCTGTTAAACATTATGCTAAAATTTGAGAATATAAATAAATTAAAACAAAAAGGCCCTACCTTTAAGTAATTTACATTTTGACCAGCAATACAAATATCCAGCAGTAAATAAGAGTAGTTAAAAAAGGGTGGTAGTGTGCAAGGAGACAAAGGGCCACATCCAAGAGATTGAAAAGAGAAGAGAAGGGAAGGCATAGAGCATAAGTATGTAAATGATAATTTTGAGGGAAGTGAGCAATAACAAATAAAGTTTGCTGGAAAAGCCCTCTATAAGAAGTGACATCTAGGGGGCAGAGCCAAGATGGCGAACTGCAGACAGCGTTCTCTGTGAACTCCTGGGACCTTCCCTCAGACCCAGACAAAGTGAGCCTTTGAAC
>JAJPUD010029081.1:0-14170 GCA_023553655.1 Myrmecobius fasciatus
ATATATATATACATGTTATACATACATATAAGATAATAGAAAATTAACTGAATAAAACTTAATGATAAGTGTTGGAGGGGATGTGAGAATACTGAAAGAGCAATGCATTGTGAGTGGAGTTGTGAATTTATCCAAACATTCTGGAGAAGAATCTGGAACCATGCCCAAAAGATTATGAAACCCTGCATATCCATTAATCCAAGAGTGCCTTCATGGGGTGTGTATCTCAAAGAGATCACAAAGGACGGAAATTTTGTGTGCAAAAATGTTTGTAGCAACCCTCCCTGTGATAGCAAGGAATTGGCAACTGAGTAGATGCCCATCAGTAAGGTAATGGCTGAATAAGTCATGGTACATGAATGCAATGGAATATTATTTTTCTACAAGAAATAATGAACAGGCTGATTTCAGAAAAACTCTTCAATTTTAATAAATAAGTGGTCATGAAGATGGTGGAGTGCAGAGACAACTCTCTGTGACCTCCTGTGACCTTTCTCTCAAAGCTACAGCAGATTAAGCCTCTAAACTGATTTTGGAGTCAAAGCACCCCCAAATATTTGTAGTACAACACATTCCCAGAAGAAATTACCTTGGAAGAATGTCAAAACAAGTCTGTTTCAGTAGGGCATGGGAGACAGTCTGCCAAGCTCAGACAGCAGCACAGGGTCACAGGGCAGGAAGCTGGGCCAGGATTCAGAACATGGCATTTTCTAAGCACCTAGGAAGTTTATGTGAGCTTCTTAGGCCACTCTGACATGGTTGCAAGCAGGTGCTGTGGCAGATCTGTCTTTTATAAAAGGTAGATTGTAAACTACTGAGAACAAGTCAATCAGGGGAACTGCCACAGGGTAAATTAAAGCAGCTGTCATTCCTTTTCTTTGAGCAGACCTCAAGCTTTAAAAAATGAATAAAAAACAAACAAAAAAAAGAATTCTCAGCATAAACAGCTTTTATGGAGAAAGAGAAGAATAGATCCCAGATCTTGAGATTCCTAAAGGTAAAGCAACTCCAGAGGAAGCCAAAAATGGAGACATGAGTTGGTCTCCATTTTACAGGGCTTTCTTGGAAGAATACATAAAGAATGTTAAATGAGAGAGTTAAAAGAAAAATAGAGAAATGAAATGAGATCATTGCAAGAAGGAATGGAAAAAGCATATAATGCCTTACAAAACAGATATGAAAAAGACACCAATTCACTGAATAACAAAATTGGTGAAATGGAAAAAGAATGCAATGAACAAAAAGATACATTTGGCCATTTACAAACGAAGCTAAAAAGGTAACTGATGAAAATAATACACAAAAAATTAAAACTGAACAAATGGAAGTGAATGAATCAGTAAGACTTCAAGAATCAGTCAAACAAACAAAAAAAAAATAGAAGAAAAAATGAAATATATCCTAGGAAAAACAATTCACCTGGAAAATAGATTCAGGAGAGACAATCTAATCATTAGACTTTCTGAAAGCCATGATTAAAAAAAAAAGAAAATAAAACCTGTACACTCTCTTCCAGGAAATCATGAAAGAAAACTTCCCTGATGTTTTAGAATAAGAAGGTAAAATCGCCATTGAAAGAATTCACTAATCACCTACTGAAAGAGACACCAAAATTAAATCCCCAAGGAATATCATGACTAAATTTCAGGACTATTACAACAAGGAAAAGATAATGCGAGCAGCTAAAAAGAAACAATTCAAATACCAAGGAAGCATAATTAGAATCACCCAAGATCTATCAGGTTCTACCTTAAAAGATTGTGGGCCCTGGAATCAGATATCCCAAAAGGCAAAGGAACTTGGATTATAGCTAAAAATAAGCTATCCAGCTAGAATGAGCATTATCATTCAGGGAAGAAGATGGATATTTAATGATATAAGTGAATTTCATTTGTTTCTAATGAAAAGACCAGGTCTGAACAAAAAATTTATCCTCCAAACACAGAACTCAAGAGAAGCACAAAAAGGTAAAAAGGAAAGAACTCTTGAGAACTATATTTCTTCTATGGGTATACTTTAGGATTGGGGATATAATTTGATATTACTTTGATAATATAAAAAAGAAAACTAGAGGGGGAAACGTTATCATACTGGGAAAAAGGGAAAAGCTGGTAAAATAAGGTTTAGAAAAAGGAGGTAAGAATCAGGTAAAATCTCATGAAGAGGCAAAGAAAACCTAATATAATTGAGGTAAAGAATAGAGGGGCAACTGAGCATTGTGTGAATCATGCTCTCATCAGATTATACTCTAAAAGAAAATATAAGAAATATTTGCTTTCACAGAGAAACTTGTCCCACCTTATAGGGAAGTGGGAGGGAAAGGAGGAAAAGACTATAAAACTGTAAAAAGAAAAAAAAACCTCTTGGGAACTCTATTTCTATTATTTATACTTAAAGAATGGAGGTATAATTTGATTTTACTTTGATAATAGGAAAAAGAAACTAGAAGTGGAAAGAGGATAATATAGAAAAAGAGGGAAAAGGAGGTAAAATAAGGTAAAAAAGGAGGTAAAAATAAGGTAAAATCTCATGAAAAGGCAAAGAAAACCTAATATAATTGAGGAAAAGAATGGAGGGGCATGAGCATTGTGTGAATCTTACTTTCATCAGATTATACTCTAAAAGAAAATGTAAGATATATTTGCTTTCACAGAGAAACTTGTCCCACCTCATAGAGAAGTGGGAGGGAAAGGAGGAAAAGAAAAGGAAAGACTAATAGAAGGGGAAATAGAAGAATTGGGGGAAATGTGTAAAAAAAGAGAAGGAGCTCTAAAAGGAGAAGACTGTTTGAGGGACGTGGTCATCAAAAGCAAAATATTGGGGAGGAGGAAAAGGGGAATGGAAAGAGAAAAAATAAATTTGGATAAATATGATGGCAGGAAATACAGAATTAGTTATTTTAACTGTGAATATGAATGGGATCAACTCTCCGATAAAGCGGAAGGGGATAGCAGACTGGATTAAAAACAAGAATCCAACAAATTGTTGTTTACAAGAAACACATCTAAAGCATAGAGATACATACAGAGTGAAGGTAAAGGGCTGGGACAGAATCTATACACTTCAGGTGAAGAAAAAAAAAGCTGGGGTAGCAATCCTTATCTCAGATCAAGTAAAAGCAAAGATAGATCTAATTAAAAGACATAAGGAAGGAAACTATATTTTAATAAAGAGTACCATAGATAATGAAGGAATATCAATACTGAACATATATGCACCAAGTGGTATAGCATCCAAATTCCTAGAGGAGAAATTGAGAGATGCAAGAAGAAATAAGACAGCAAAACTATGCTAGTGAGGGATCTCAACTTTGCTGTGTCAGAACTAGATAAATCAAATGACAAAATAAATGAGAAAGAATTTAGGGAGGTAAACAAAAGGTTAGAAAAGTTAGGTATGATAGATCTTTGGAGAAAATTGAATGGAGACAGAAGGGAGCTTACTTTTTTTCTCAGCGGTTCATGGAACTTATACAAAAATTGACCATATGTCAAGGTATAAAAACCTCAAAATCCAATGTAGAAAGGGAGAAATAATACATACATTTTTTTCAGATCATGATGCAATAAAAATCACATGCAATATATAAGGCCAGGAGAAAATATACCAAAAGTTAATTGGAAATTAAATAATCTAATTCTAAAGAATTAATGGGTGAAAAAGCAAATCATAGAGACAATCAATAATTTCATCTAAGAGAATGACAATAATAAGGCAACATACCAAAATTTGGGGGATACAGCCAAAGGAGGTAGTTTTATATCTCTAGATTCTTACTTGCATAAAATAGAGAAAGAGGGCTAACAATAAAAAATTCTAGAAATAGAACAAATTAAAAACCCTCAAATAAATACCAAATTGGAAATTCTGAAAATAAAAAGGGAGATTAATAAAACAGAAAATAAGAAAACTATGGAATTAATAAATATAACTTAGTTGGTTGTATGAAAAAAACAAAATAGATAAGCCTTTAGTTAATTTAATTAGAAAAAAGAAAGAGGAAAATCAATTTATTAGTCTCAAAAATGAGGCTTTCCACCAATGAAGAGGAAATTAGACCAATAAATAGGAGTTACTTTCCCCAACTTTATGCCAATAAATGGAGGAATATCTACAAAAATATAAATTGCCCAGGTTAACAGAAGAGGAGCAATAATTAGCAATTAATTTGTCCAACTTTATGGCAAGAAATATGATAATCTAAATGAAATGGAGGAATATCTACAAAAATATAAATTGCCCAGGGTAATAGAAGAGCAAATAAATGATTTAAATAGTCCTATTTTAGAAAAAGAAATAGAACAAGTTATTAATCAACTCCCTAAGAAAAAATTTCCAGGGCCAGATGGATTTACATGTGAATTTTACCAAACATTCAAAGAACAATTAATTCCAATACTATATAAACTATTTTAAAAAATTGGGAAGAGGGTCTGCTACCAAATTCCTTTTATGATACAGATATGGTGCTGATAGCTAAACCAGGTAGGGTTGAAAACAAAGACACCAAACTATAGACGAATTTCCCTAATGAATATTGATTGATGCAAAAATCTTAAATAAGATATTAGCAAGAAGATATCAGAAAGTCATCCACAGGATAATATAATATGACGAAGTAGGAGTTATACCATGAATGCAGGACGGCTTCAATATTAGGAAAACTATCAGCATAATCAATTATATTAATAACCAACCAAACAAAAATCATATGATTATCTCAATAGATGAAGAAAAAGCATTTAATAAAATCTACACTCATTCCTATTAAAAACAGTATAGAGTATAGGAATAAAGGGTTTTTCCTTAAAATGATCAATGCCTTCTATTTAAAACCATCAGAAGTATCATATGCAATGGGGATAAACTAGAACCATTCCCAATAGGATCTGGAGGGAAACAAGGCTGCCCACTGTCACCATTACTATTCAATATTTTATTAGAAATGTTAGTTTTGGCAGTAAGAGAAGAAAAAGAAATTAAGGGAATTAAGAGTAGGTAACTCTTTGGAGATGATATGATGGTATACTTAGAAAATCCTAGATACTCAACTAAAAAATATTAGAAACAATTCACAAATTTAGCAAAGTTGCAGGATTCAAAATAAATCCACATAAATCAGCATTTTTATATATTACCAACAAAGTTCAGCATCAAGACATACAAAAAGAAATTCCATTCAAAATAATTGATGATAGTATAAAATATTTGGGAATCTCTCTGCCAAGGGAAAGTCAGGAATTATATGAACAAAACTACAACACACTTTCCACACAAATAAAGTCATACCTAATCAGTTGCAAAAATATCAAGTGCTCATGGGTAGGCAATATTATCTAAATTAATTTACTTATTTAGTGCCATACCAATCAAACTCCCAAGAAATTGTTTCACAGATCTAGAAAAAATAGTAGCTAAGTTCATCTGGAAGAACAAAAGTCAAGAATTTCAAGAGAATTAATGAAAAAAAAAAATGCTGATAAATTTGGCCTAGCTGTGGGAGATCCAAAACTATATTATAAAGCAGTGGTCATCAAAACCATTTGGTGCTGGCTAAGAATTAGAGTAATCAATCAATGGAATAGAATAGGATCACAGGACAAAATAGGCAATAAGTATAGCAATCTAGTGTCTGACAAACCCAAAGACCCCAGATTTTGGAACAAGAACTGACTATTTGACAAAAACTGCTGGGAAGAATGGAAACTAGTATGGAAGAAATTAGGGCTTGACCCACTCCTAATACCATATACCAAGATAAAGTCTAAATGGGTTCATGATTGACACATAAAGAGTGATATTATAAGCAAGTTAGAGGAACATAGGATAGTTTACCTTCTCAGAGAAGGAAGGAATCTGTGTCCAAAGAAGAACTGGAACTCTTAATTGAACCCCAGATAGATAATTTTGATTATATTAAGTTAGAAATTTTTTGTACAAACAAAATGAATGCAGACAAGATTAGGAGGGAAGCAATAAATTGAGAAATCATCTTTACATTTAAGGGTTTTGATGAAAGCCTCATTTCTAATATATATAAAGAATTGACTCAGATTTATAAGAATTCAAGCCACTCTGCTACTGATAAATGCTCAAAGGTTATCAACAGAAAATTTTCAGATGATGAATTTAAAAGTATTTCTAGTCATATGAAAAGATGCTCCAAATAATTATTGATCAGAGAAATGCAAATTAAGACAACTCTGAGATACCACTACAAACCTTTCAGCTTGACTAAAATTATAGAAAAAAGATAACAAATGTTGGAGGGCATGTGTGTAAACTGGGACACTGATACATTGTTGGTGGATCTGTGAACTGATCCAACTATTCTGAAGAACAATTTGGAACTATGCTAAAAATTTATCAGTGTTTTTACTGGGCCTATATCCCAAAGAGATCTGAAAAAAAGCAAATGGACACACATGTGCAAAAATGTTTTGGGCAGCCCTTTTTGTGGTGGCTAGAAACTAGAAACTGAATGGCTGCTTATCATTTGGAGAACGGCTGAATAAAGTTTTGTATATCATTGTCATAGAATATTATTGTTCTATAAGAAACAACCAGCAGGATGATTTCAGAGATGCCTGGAGTGACTTGCATGAATTGATGCTAGGTGAAATGGGCAGAACCAGGAGATCATTATACCCCGCAACAATAAGAGTATACAATAATCAATTGTAATGGACATGACTCTATTCAACGATGAGATGTTTCAGACTAGTTCCAATTGTTCAGTGATGAAGAATGCCATCTAAACCCAGAGAGAATCCTGTGGTATCTGAATGTGGATCATAACATAGCATTTTCACGCTTTCTGTTGATGTTTGCTTGCATTTTTTTCCTCCTCAGGTTTTTTTTTTAATATCTGATGTTTTTTGCACAGCAAGATAACTGTATACATAGGTGTACACATTTTTGATTTGTCATATATTTTAACATAGCTAATATGTATTGGACTACCTGCCATCTAGGGGGAGGGGGAAGGGGAAAAAATTACCCATGTTTTGCAAAAATATGTTTTGCAAATAAAAAGCTTTAAAAAAAGAAAAAAAAAGATCATATTTCTGTTACTTTAATAACTTGGCCCTCCTTCCTTTCTCCTCTTCTCCCTTCCTTCCTTTCTTCTTTCATTCCTTCCTTCCTTTTTTGCTTCCCTCCTTCCCTCCTCCTTTCCTTTCCTTTTTCCTTCCCTCAACCTTTTTCCTTCCCTTCTCTTCCCTTCCTTTCCCTTCCCTTAAATATTGAAATGACTACCATAAAGTCACTAGATTTTCTGCTCAGCCTGAGAGCAAAGCTAGTTATTTAGGTAAAAATTATAAAAGATTTACATTTAATAGTAATATAAGGAACAGAACAAATATAACAGAACAAATTCACAATTTGCCTTTTCCCAAAATGGAATGTGATGCCTTCTTATGTAGTAATTTGTCTCTCTGTAAAGATCTATAATTGAACTTTGGTTTCTCAAAGTTATAATAGGGCATATTCTTTTTCAGATACCCTTTTGACTAGATGGTCAACAAACTCCCATTCAACCTTGAAATATTGTGTATCTCTCATTCATTGACACTAAATCAAAAACAACCTGCCAATGTCAGGCTGCTATACCAGAACTGGACTCTCCTGGGAAAAGACTTGGACGCAATATTTTAGTAGAGATCCTGATGTTTTCTTTTTTGTAAAGTTGTTCTCACATAAATTAGTCAATATTTTTTGAAAATACCATCATATTTTGGGGGACTGATGCCTGCTAAGTACAGATATTTTTGGCAATATTTGCTTCATGTCAATTTTGCTGAATAAAGATAAATGGGAAGAAAATTGGTTTTATAGAATTTCTCTGTAGAAATCCCTATAGAGTAGTGATACATGCTACCATTTGCAGCTGCCCACCCAAATAGTAATCATAAAAAGCAACTTTTAGACTAATCTTCTGAGATGTATCTTTCAACTTCATTTCAATTGGACCAGATATATTAAGCAATAAACTTAGAATTTGCTAAAGGAAGCAGCTAAGGTAATCAAAATGTTAACACAAAGACAATGCTAGGAGAACAGTCATGTAGTCCTAATTTTGATAAATCTCCTGTATGTAACAAATGTCTTTAACCCCATTCATTTAATTTAGAATCTTCATTTTTTTTTCTTTTTTGGCTTTTCAGATACATTTATTCCAACTATAACTAGGAGAAGAGGCAGCTAGTTTGTGAAGTGGCAGCTAGGTGGCACAGTATTCAGTACACTGGAAGTGGAGTTATCTCTGCATTCAAACTTGAGTTCAAAACTTCCTAGTTGTGAGACCCTAATCAAGTCACTTAACCCTATTTGCTTCAATTCCTCATAAGTAAAATGAGCAATAGAAGATGTCAAACCACTTTAGTATCTTTACCAAAAACAAACAAAAAAGCAAACCCTCCCAAATTGGGTCATGAAGAGGCAAACATGACATTATAACAATAAGTACAATAACAAAAATAACTAAGAGATGTGAAAGAAGAGGAATATTTGATTATAGGCTACTTAAATAAACATACATGTATGCATGTGTACCTATGTATGCATGCACATAGTAGAAGTAATAGCTGTAGTATAATGGAAAAATTGGCAAAAAAGTAAGAACTCTGGTATTTCAGAATATCATTTGCATTGGTTTGCATGAGTAATGGTGGCCTTGAGAGGTAGTAGGTAGAGAGCTAGACGGAGAACCAATAAAAACAAGATTCAGATTCAAACTTTAACATAAGATGACTCATTGTCCCTGGGCAACATTTTATTTCTCAGTATTCTAGGCAAGAATCTACAACTATATGTTTCAGAGAAAATGTGATCCTGCATTTAAAAAGAGAGTTTCTTCTTGAAAGCATTTGCTATACAAATGAAATAAAAGGCCAGTTCCTGCCCCTTTCCCCTATTGTGGTCCCATAGCAATAGAGAATAAAAAATGTATCACTGGGGTTTTTGCAAAGGACAATGTGGGAAGCTGAAATCTTCCCTATTAGATCCATAGACACAGGGATAGTTGTCTAAAACCAGGATGGGAGAAAAATGAAAATGATAGCTTGAATGAAGGTAGTCATTAGGTTCACCCTGGGAAAATCAGTTGTTCACTGTCATAACTCAGTTTTCAATATGCGTTTTTTTCTTCTAGATTTACTACCATATTGAACAATGGTCCACATTCACCTTTACTATTGCCCATCCCTGAATCAAATGTATAACATTTTGAGCATTTCTAAGATTATTGTTCATACATCTCTGGGAAAAGACGGTGAGTAAAAATAATAAAATGAAAATGATGTGTCTAAAAGTCTTAGAAAAGTTAACTCTCTCTCATGATTTTTTAAAATATAGAGACAGGCCTAGATCTCTAAGTGTTTTGCTAATGTTATTCTTCTTACATAATTTCAAAACCAACCATATTTCACTTTTCTGTTTTATTTTTGGAGGTTCAGGTAAGGTAGTGCAGAATAATAAATGAGCACCACCCCTGGACTAGAGAAGACAAGATTTAATCCTGCCTCCCATGCATAATATCTGTCTTACACTGGGCAAATCACAACATCTCCAGGATTTTCAGTTTCCCCATTTTCCAAATGAGATGGAGGGATGGGGAAAGTTCTACTCAATGGCCTTTGAGGTTCCTTTTCAATCTAGATCTGTTATACTGAAAGAGAGTATAGTACAGAAGACGTGGTAAAGAGGCATGAAGTAATCCTACAGGTTCATAGGGATAGGACACCCTATTTTTTCATCTCTTTCATTAGAAGTTGTCCCTTATTTTGCTCCAAGGCTCCACTCTCAGAGAGTTTATAATGGGCTGGATAGTTCCTTGATCCATTCCAGTAAGTATTGCCATATGTTAGGGTAGAGAGAAATTGCTCTGTTTCAAGAACAGTGCTCTATAGTATCATTTAGATACATTTCCTAAAGCCCAGTACCATGCATGGCTTTTAACTTTCTGTGCCAGTTTGAGTGCCGCTAATGCTCATGTGTCCCATTAATGGAACAAAATGACTTTGGATTTTCAAAGTGTAAAATGACCTCTTATTTAGAAAATAGCCCAGGCTTTCATCTTCTTGAAAGGGAACCTACCATTTAGAATATTATCAATTCAGGAAGAAAGTTAACTATAGATCTTCAAAGGGAGTCATTAATATGAAATACCTAACTGAAAATAAATTTAAACATTTATTAGGGGGAACAACCAATGAAGAGTAAATAAGTAAATTATGTATTCTGTTGAAATCATTGGCTATCATTTATCTAGTAATCCTATTTATAAACTTTCAAAAATATTGCTTTTTACTAATTCTTCATGGTAATTATCTTTGTAGTCATTATTTTATATTATTCATGGCTTGTTTCCCATTCTTTGTGGTCTAAACACTCTTTACTGATGCAGATAAGGAACTCATCTATAAAATATAGTCAGAGAACTGTCTTGAGGCACTGGAAGATTAAGTGATTTACTGATAATCACAAAGCTAGGAAGAGTGAGGCACAATTTGAATGCTAATCTTTCTGACTATTAAGTCTGATGTCTATCATACATCATAATGGCTCTTAATTTTTTGCCCTTTTCTCCCCAAATATTTGGCTCAATAAATGAGGGCGAAACAACTTGACCTAGCATATAGAACATTATTTGGAGTGAGAAACATCTGACTTTGTCACATCTCTGATTGTTAATAGCTTTATGACTTTAGACATATTTAACTACTTTGTGCATTAGGCAACATGATTTTCTGCTTTTAAAGAGAAGAATTCCTCAAATTGACAAAATCATATATCAATAGCTTATATAAATCAATATGTATAATGAAGGGAAAATATTCTGTCTATACCATGAAAATACATTGGGTAGAAATTCTGTATGACACCAAAATTTTCTCTTGGTTCTCAAAAAGCCTTCAATCTATAATTTTGAGAGACTGGCACTGGAGCAGAAAGGTGAATTCTAGAAAAGAAATGAATAATTCGTTGCTTGTTTTTCTCCTTGTCTCCATAGAGCTGATCCAATGATGCTGGAAAGATCTTTGCATTTTTGATCACTCTGGAAAGATACAGAGCAAGATAAAATAGGCTCTAGGTATGTATGTAATGAATACATGTGCAGAGAGACAGCAGTGAGGTCTTTTTATAAATTAACAACAACGTATAACAAGCATTCATAAAATATGAATCAGATATGCTATCCTCCAAGAAACAAAGATACTTTATAACATCACTGGAGTATAGAGGTATCAGTTTAAACCTTGGTGTTTATTTAAAAGAGTGATGTCTGAGATGATCTATTTGAAAAGAATATTTTGAATTGAGGGGGGGAATAAAGCTCCTTTCCCTGTCAGAAATGCTCCTTACTTTAAAAGTTAACTAAATAAAGATAATATTGTGTTTTAGTAACAGAAATAAAATTGCATGGAATAATTCCTCTGCATATGTTTCAATTTCAGAGATCATACCTTGCTTTCTCCACTGGCAGTCTATCAGCTTTGTGCAATTTTTAATTCCAAATCAATTTCATTAATCTTTGCATTTATTGTTTTATAAATTCAAAATTGTTTTTTGTAAAGGCTCATAGTAATATTGATTTACTTGGTTAATATTCACATTTTTCATAGCCATTCCTATAACATACATACATACATATATATATATATATAAATAATCTCATGCCCAAATTACACTATCATCTCCATGTTGTTTTCCCTGTTTTGGGGGCCTTCTATTTGCAATTTATTCTTGGAATTATCTTCTTTGAGAATCACTTTAATCAGATAATTTCTCCTCTTAAAATTCTATAGTAATTTAAAATTGCTTTTAAATGAAAAAAAAAGTTAAAAAGATCAATGTAAGATTTTAAAGTCTCTGGACTTTCAGTTATTTAACTGTCCTCTGTCTTTACAAAGACCCTCAAAACATCTACTTTCCAAGAAACACTAATGGTTCATGTTAAAACAGATTTTTATGCTTATAGAATGCCTTCATACATATTGTCACTTTATAATTCTTAAGACAATCCTGTGGGGTAAATAGTAAATGTAATATTATTCCCTTATTACAGATTTAAAAAACTAAGAATTAAAAAAAAAGTTTAACTAACTCTGTAATGGACACTCAGAAAGGATTAGTGTTCACATAGAAGATTTTACAAAATATTTTTTCAGTCTTCTGATTCCATATCTAGTGTTCTTCTGATACCATCATGCTCTCTTCTGTCTCCCTTATTGAGCACTATAGGTTTTTTGTATACTTGTTGCTGGCTTAGACTTTATACTTTGTAAACTATGCATATGCTTATGCTGTGGGGAGAATAAGGTTTTTTTTTTTTTTTTTTTTTTTTTTGGCCCAAATAGGGTAATGAAGAAAAAGAGGGTTTGACAGATATGGATTATAAAAGTCAGAATCCAAAATTTGGTAAACATGATGGATTGATATAATCCTTTAAATTAACCTTTTTTTCTGGTTATTTGCAGTTAAATCAAAGAGAATCTTGGGAGTAATTAAGAGTGTGGAATAGTAAATTAGGAGATTGTCGATAGCAGTGAATTTAATTTTGGCCCAGGGTGAAGGGGTCCACAAGAAAGATATACCTTTAGGCTGGGAACAATATATCTGGATTTTGCTACATAATTTATAATTTTATACTTTTATATACTTCCAAAATCATCTTTGGTTCATCTGCAAAAAATTTTGAGTCAAAATAAAAAGTAAGTCAAGGGGTCAATATTACTATTCTCTCACCATCTTATGGAAACATTACTGTTTTGATTAGATATATTGGTCAGTGGCATGGGTTGATTGGTTTAGTGCTGTATTTTATACAATCAATCAAGGCATCATATTTATTAAGCAAGCATTCTGTGTCAGCACTAAGTAGACTGGTCACATGGAGACAAAAGTGAGACAGTTCTTACTTTCAGGAATGTTATATGCTAATAGAAGAGACAGTACATACACTTATAAATACATATCTAATATATACAGCATGAATAAAAGATACTTTACAGATGAAGTACACTAATACTGAGAGGAGGACAGTAGAGATCAGAAGAGCCTTAATTTTTTAAATTTAATATTTTATTTCATCTGGGTACATTTAAAACAATTTTTACATTTATTTTTAAAACACTGAGTTCTAAATTATCTCCCTTATCCCCATTCTAGCCCCCATTAAGAAAGCCTATGTGGAGTTCAACAAAGTTCTTCCATGAAAGTCATGTTGTGAAAGAAAACAAATCTCCTCCCTAAAAAAAAAAAAAAAAAAAAAAAAAAAAAACTTTCAATAAAAATAGAGAGAGACAGAGACAGAGATAGAGACAGAGAGACAAAGACAAAGAAAGGGAGGAAAAGAGAAAAACAAAGACAGAGAGACACAGAGAAAAACAAAAAGAGAGAGACAGAAAGAGCGAGAGAGACAGAGAGAAAGACAGAGACAGAGAACATCGCCAGCAAAGCGGGGGGGGGAATAGGGGAGAGAATGAATGCTTCAATCTATATTCAGACACAATCAGTTCTTTGGGCATGGATAAGATTTTTCACCATTGTTTTTAAGAATATTTGAGGATTGTTGTATTGCTGATTATAGGAAATCATTCAAAGCTAATCAAGCCAGAATATTGTTATTACTTCATACAGAGTACATACACTTCACTTTGCTTGAGTTCATGGAAGTCTTTCCAGGTATATCCTTTCAATTACACATTGTTGGAATCATTGTGTGTATAGTTTGGCTCTGTTTACTTAGCTCTGAATCAGTTCACATAAATGTTTCTATGTTTCTCTGAATTAACCACGCTATTCTTTATAACAAAGTAATATTCCTTTGCATATAAATGCCTCAAAATGTTTAGGCATTTCTCAATCTACTTTTTTTTGATTCTTCACTATAATAAAAGTACTATAAATATATTAATATTAGCTTATATGGATATTTTCTTCCTATTAGTGGTTTCCTTGGGGTATAAGCTCAATAAGTTTCTCTTTATAAAAGACTCTCATAAACTAGCTCCTTTCTCTCTTTTCAGTCTTTTTTATACTTTATTCCCCAATAGGTACCCTTTGATCCAGTGACACTAGCCTGTGGTTGTTCTAAGAAAAAAAAATACTCCATTTGTCAACTCTAGGCATTTTCTCATCACCAAAAAGCCTCTTTTATCCTTTCCCT
>JAJPUD010029082.1:0-14169 GCA_023553655.1 Myrmecobius fasciatus
GAGAGATTCAGGCTTCAGTTGTATAGCTCAAAGGATTTTTGAACTATCACCACTCACAGATTCATTCACACATTGTGATTAGGGTGTATATTTATCCATCCAGGTACACAGAGTTTAATTCCCTTTCTTATTTGCTGAATTGTGGCATGGATTATTTGAAAAAAGTTTAGAGGGAGATGACTAGAAATTATGTTATGGGAGAATAAGGACTGGTTGAAGGAAATGAGAATGTTTAGTCTAGAGAAGAAAAGACTTGGAAAGTGGGACTTGGTTGTGGTGTTTTGAAAGAAGGATTGGACTTCCTCTCCTTAGGCCCAGATGACAGAATTAGGAACAGAACTAGGGTAAAAGTTTTACTGAAGCAGCTTTTGATTTAATATAAGGAAAAAGAAAGACTTCTTAAAAATAAACATTTTTCCAAAGAGCTGCTATGGGCAGTAGAGAGTTTTCATCACTAGTGGGTCATAAGAAAAAGCTAAATGACCACCTATCAGGGATACATAGATGCTATTTCTATTTGGGTATTGATAATACTTTTTTTTACTTTTTATTTTTTTTTAGCTGAGGCAATTGGAGTTAAGTGACTTGCCTAGGATCACACAGCCAGGAAGTATTAAGTGTCTGAGGTCAGATTTGAACTCAGATCCTCCTGACTTCAGGGCTAGTGCTCTATCTACTACACCAACTAGCTGCCACGGTATTGATAATTCTAAAGAATTCTAAGGTGTCTTGACTCTGAAATGCTGTCTCTCTAGTTTCTTAACTTGTTCCTATATCTAAAATATAAGTGTTGTAACAAATCAAATGGCTGGAATCTAAACTTCATGTTCTCCATTCTTTTGTTAGAAGAGGTCTTTTTCTTTTCCTGTTGAAACACATTGATCGTGACTCATACATAGGGAAAGCAACCCCGAAGCAGAGCTGGTTGTTGATTATTGTCTGATATTTGTTGTATTAATTGTGTAAGTTAACTCTGATTGGGTTACATTGCAAAATACCAAGTGTTACTAAGAATCAATCAATCAAACAGCATTTATTAAGCACTTACAGTGTGCAGAAGGAATTTACACTCTATTGGAGGAGTCAGCTTGTCTGTGCTGGTCCATTTAAAATAGTTAATGGAAGGCAACCTTAGAGCAGAGAGCAATTGGGGGGCAAGTTGCAAAAGGTGATGTGGAACTGAGTCTTGTAGTAAGCCAAAGTTTCACAAAAGTAGAAGTGAGGAGGAATGAAGGATAGATAATGAGTATAAAGATAAAAAAGATAGGGGCTCTTTGAATAAGAGCAAGCTGGGAATATGGTGGTCCATGGACTATGTAAAAGGGAGTCACATTAGAAAGATAGGAAGGAGCCTACTTGCCATTAGGATGAAAAACACCAGCAAATCATCACCATGATTGGGCTATAAAATGTTGACTCTAATAATTTTTTTTAACACCAAGACAATTCAATTCAACAAACATTTATTAAATGTCTACTATATGCAAGGACAGCTAGGTGGCTCAGTGGGTAGAGTGTTGGGTTTAGACTTTGGAAGACCTGAATTTAAAACTGATCTCAGACACTTACTAGCTGTGTGGCCCTGTTTGCTTTAGTTCTTTATCTGTCAAATGAGCTGGAGAAGGAAATGGTAAACTACTCCAGTGTCTCTGCCAAGAAAAACCCAAATGGGGTCATGAAGAGTCAAAGATGATTGAAATGAATGAACAGCAGCAATAATAACTGTCTACAAGGTGCTAGGCTACAAAGGACAGAAATCAAATCGTCCCTGTCCTCAAGGAGTTTATGTTATACCGGAGGAGTTACAATATGTACACTAATGAGTAAATAAAAAGGAATAAAAAATAATTTCCACTGGGAAAATGCACAAACAATCAGAGGTAATCACATGGAAGATGGTCCCTTTTCTATGCTTTGAAGTAATCTAGGGAACCTGCAAGGTCTCTCTCTACCTAAGAAGGGATTGCCCTCTAATGTGGGGAACCATCTGAAAAACAGAATATGATAGATTGGGGACAGCTACAATTGAGGTTGTTTGAATGAAGCAACTTTTGAGGAGAGTAATATGAATTAAGACTAACCAGGTAGGAATCCAAATTGTGGAGGACTTTTAATTTGTTAGGTTGAAAATTTGTTTACTGTAGAGACAATAAATAGGGAGCCATTGAAAATTCTACAAGGGGAATGGCATGGTCAGGTCTGTGTTTGAGAAACAACAATTTGATAACTGTGTGGTAGACAGATTAGAGAAAGGAGAGACTGTAAACAGAGGGTTCAATTACTAGTATGTTATAATTACCTATACCGGAAGTGATGAGAAGCTGAAGTAGGATAGCTCTTATTCTGAATGGGGAAGAAAGAGAGGAAGGGAGAGAAGAGGAGAAGGAAGGGAAGAGGAGGGAAAGAAAAGAGAGGAGAGGAGAAGACATATCATAGAAGAGAGAATGGAAGAGAGAGGAGAGAGAGATAAAGAGACAGTGAGAGAGACAGAGAGAGAAACAGAGAGAGAGAAAGACAGAAAGGCAGAGGGGGGAGAGAAAAACAGAGATAAAGAGACAGAGACAGAGAGAGACATGCAGAAAGATAGACCTAGAGAGGGGGGGAGAGAAAGAGAGAGAGAGAGAGATAGAGAGAGAGAGTGAGAGAGACAGAGACAGAGAGACAGAGATCCAGAGAGATAGGGAGACAGAGACAGACAGACAGACAGACAGACAAAGAAACAAGGAAAGAGACAGATTCAGAAAGATAGAAACACAGAAAAACGAGAGAGAGAAGAGACAGAGAGATTCAGAGAGAGGAGACAGAGACAGAAAAAGAGAGACAGAAAGACAGAGAGAAATAGAAAGGCAGAGGGGAGAGACAGAGACAAGGAGAGAGTCAGATTCAGAGAGATAGACCTAGAGAGGGAGACAAAGAGAGAGAGAGAGAGGCAGAGGGGAGAGAAAGACAGATTGAGATTCAGAGAGATAGGGAGACAGAGACAAACAGAAAAAGAGAGAGAAGAAGAGGCAGAAAGAGAGAGAGATTCAGAGAGATAGGGGGACAGAGACAGACAGAAAAAGAGAGAGAGAAAGAGACAGAGACAGAAACAGAAAGGCAGAGGGGAGAGATAGAGAAAAAGAGAGAGACAGATTCAGAGGGATAGGAAGACAGACAGACAGAAAAAGAGAAAGAGGGAGAAAAAGAATCAGAGATAAAGACACACAGAAGTTAGGGAATAGATACAGAAAGATGAGTCAAATATAACACTAATATAACACTAAGGTTCATTCTCCAGCTTGATATTTTGGCACTTGGTTCAAAAATTTTCATGAAAACAGAGTTTATGTTTTGCTGGCAAGGAAAGAAAAGTTCAGATCATACAAGTTGCTCTTAAGAATTGTCAGGATTCACAAGCTCCCACTCCATTATCTGTGCACCCCTGACCTGGTCTAACAGCTGGTCAACGCCATTCATAGGCTGAATGTCTCTATGACACAAATTAGCTTCCCATTGTTCCTCAGTCACGGGCTGTGCTCCCTATCCTGGACAGGCAACTGGCATATGATGGCTGTTTGGTCAGTTGGGTGACCTGCTGAGAGAGCCTGCATGGATCAGGGCCAATCCTTCTCTTCTACTACAAGAGCAATTCTGAGGCAAGGCCTGGTGACAATGGACGGGAAGAATGGCACACGGAAATTGTCTGCCAAATTAGCCTCTAGGGAACAGTTCCCTTTGGGGAGCACAGGAGGAAAACGGAGATAAAACACCTTGCCAAAGGCCATGATGACAGCAATGATTCAGGCTGCAGAGTAAGCCTGACACTGAATGAAATGTATTCAGTCTCATGGTGTGAATCACAGTAAGGAGATAAGGCCTCACTAACTCATTAAACAGGATGGAGTGATGCAGGTAGTGATTACACTCTTCTTGGTAGCTTCCCTGAGCCCGGCTAACATGCAGAGACCAAAATGCTCCAGCCACATAGAAATTGCATTTTAAAAATTCGTTGCAAGCTTGTTGGGAAGGTCCCTTATAGAGGCCCAAATCTCTCAGTGGTACATAGGCTGTGCTAGACTTGGATTTAAGAAGACCTGAATTTGAATCCTGAAGTCCCTTCTTTTCTCTCAAACTCATGTTCTTTGTCTATAAAAAAGGGATGATAATAGCACCTACCTCTCAAAGTTATTGTGAGATCAGAGATAACACATAAAAAGTGATTTGCCAACTTTAAATGCTAGCTGTTATTATTATTATAGGCCTGTGGGCCTAATTTAGCAATTTCCAAGCAAAGCTATGGAAATGATCATCAGAACAGTCAGCATCTGAATCCCCTTTCCTGCCCTTTCCTTGCCCTCACTCAGGTCTCATCAGAGGGCCTCTGGGACAGCTGTGACCTCAGTCAATGAAACCTCCATGAGGGAGGGTAGGAGAGGGGAAGGGGAAAGAATATTTTCGTTGTGTCCAGCTGCAAAAAGCAGCCCAGAACTGACCTCTGCGGAATGTAAATTTGTCTCAGAATTTGACCATCTGCAGAGGCTTTCTCTGACACTCCATGGCCCCTTTGATTCCTTTTGTGTCAGAGGTACATCTAAGAAGTTACCAGATAATGTTCTCCGATGGATGTAATGGGGATGGCATGCAGAGAAATAAAAGGAACAGGGTTGCTTCTTCTCCTAGAAATAATAGTAGTGTCACAGAAAAGGCCGTCAGAATTTTGGCTAAGGAAAAGGAGAGAAAGCAGGCGTCTTTCCTAACTCTCCGATGTGTTGGTTTCACAAATTATGATTCTTTCTGTGCTGGTGTTTTTTTTTCTAGTTTAGTCTGAGGATTAACTGGTCCCTTTTCTGCAGACCACCACAAGGCCAAAGTCAAAAGCGTGGAGCAGTTGGGATAATGTCAGTAGGTTTGCTCTGCAGGCCAGACCGGACCTGGCTGCAGCTGGGACTGGGAGGCTATGTGGACCTGCTAGGATGGGGGCGAGAGCATCTCTGGATGTGGTTGGAGCACCAGGCGAGCGTGGCAGCAGTTAGAGATGCGGGCAAGCAGGTGGTCAGCATCGGGGAGGTCTGGTGGTCAGCAGCAGCAATGTGTCCCGATGTCAAAGCCGTCTGGTGACAGGCCAGAGGCAGACATCCAGACAGGTGGGTGGTCAGCTTCAGGAGGTCTGGCATCTGAGAATGAGACTGTGGTTCGGGCACAGTTCCAGGCCTGGAGGATATGGGGAACAGGGCAGGTTACCAAGGGGAAGACTGGTATGTCAGGACCCCAGTCCTCCAGGTTATAAGGAATGGGTCAAGTTACCAAGAAAGGGACTGGGCTTGTTCAGGGCTTGTAGCTACAGTATAAAAGGCAAGAGAAAATAAATTTAAAAATGGGGCACAAAATGAGAGCAGGATCAGAAACAAAAGTACATGATGCTAAATGCTGGAACTTTGAATCTATGGATTCTTCTAGCTCTTCTGCATAAAATTCTGCCTAGATTGGTCCCAGGCTGGCCTGAGGTAAAGAAAGCTGAGTCTGAATGTGAGGGTTAATTGGGTCCTAAGAATAGGAATGCAGGGATCAATTTTTACAGCAAAGACGTGACTCTGTCTTGCTCCAGCATAAAAATGATCAGAAGCAAAGCATGAAGGACTATCTTCTTACTCAGAGGATCTATTCCCTGAGCATCATTAAGTCATGTCATTTGAGGAAACTGACTGAGGCAAAGCTGATTTCCATGCACATGACAGAGCCAATAAGTATAGAAGTGAGCCAAAAGCTCTTCTGTGGGCCTTCTGAATCACTTATCAGATTATTAGCTACTGTACTCTCCCTACCCTTCCTTTTCTGCTCATTCTGACCATCCCCATATGTTTTTTTTTCCTTTCCCTTCTTGGCCAGGGAGAAAAAGATTTTTCTAGACTGAAATTCCACTCCAAAGTTGGTGGGTTCAATGTCTCAAATTGAATTAACTGTCTTCATCCAACAAGTTTGTTTACACTTGGCCAAATGGCACTTCCTATTTCTAAGGGAAAAAAATCTTTTAAAAAAACTCATAAAAGTCTAAGAAGGGTTCTTGGACATCACAAGTAGCTCTTTCCTAACACCATGTGGATGAGTTAAGTGTAAAGGAATCAGAAACATACGGATTAAATTTTACTCAGAATGCACATGTGGCTTTAAAAAATGACAGGAAAAGATGCCCACAGCCAAACTTGATTTGGGTTTTGCTGAAACAGAAACATTTCAGAAATGTACTGTGATGCTCAGAGATCCCAAAAGATAACTAATTGGATACATCCGTCCCTCGTTTTGTTCCTCTTGTACTTTTGCATTTCTCAACAAGAGATTTCAGTGTAAAAGATACATTAAAAAATGAATTGCCCAAGCTGGAAATTGGCAAAAACAACTCTAGCATACAAAGGAGCTCCTGCTGTCTTTGGAAGACCGCATAAATATGGGCAACAGCTTTAAAATGTCATGGGTAAGGTCACCTGCCTGATTAGGACTGCATTTCAATGATTGCATCTTAAGCCTTCCTACATAGTCATTTCACTTATCGGCTGGCATTTGTGAAATATACTCTGGTGCAAAATAGAAGTGAAATCAGTCCTTGTTCACTCACCCGTTTGAGGGCCATTTCTTTCAAGTATGTCTTACAGTTTTGAGTATGGCTGTTTTAGGCATTTCTGACCTGCAGGACTCTTGGTGCTTCCATCCATGGGTTATCTCTTACTGAGGAAGTTGCAGAAGCTTAAACCATTTTATGCCTTCCCTTTTCTCTGGTCTGGGTCTCCCAGAACTAGTCCAGGCTGTTTGACTGCTTGTAGCAATTGGATGATAGGAGTCTTATGTTGAGATGGAGGACCATCAGACTTTATTCTTTGCTCTGCTATTAACCTCTTAAAATCCTCCAGGCAAATCTTTTCTTCTTCCTTATCTCTGAAAGCTTTAGACCCCTAGCACTGTCATGTGAGCTACTGATAGGAACCTTGGGTATTGCCAACTGCTCTGCTCCTAGGACTAACAAGCCTTCTCCTTCCATCCTGAAGCTGACCTTGTGTGTGTGACAAATTAGAGTGTCAACTTCTTTTGAACAGGGTTCTCTCTTTTTTCTATTTGTATTTATAATACTTAGCATAGTGCTTGGCACACATAGTGAGTATTTAATGATTGCATTCTTAGTCCCAGACTGAGAATTTCAACTACACCAATTTACCATAGTCCATCTAAACTGAACAGTGAGCTGTGGAACTGGTTGAGTGGATTTTGCTGCTTCCTTTCACATAAGAGACAACCCATAGTTGGAAGATACTCAAGTCTTCATAGAAGAGCCCATGGATCTTTAAACTCCATGATACAATTGAAAAAATAAACCTTTCTGATGTTAGTGGGGGCACCCATGGGTAATCCTGCTTTACCCCAGAAGGCAAAAATGGCAATGGATATAAGCTGCAGGGAAATGTTGAGGCACTCTATACAGGGAGATATTGGATTTCTCTTTGTTGTATATCTTTAAAAAAAGCTATATAGAGTGACCCATCAAAAAATTGCAGAGGGAATTTCTGTGTAGATACAGGTTGGATTTTATTAGTCTTGAGGTCCCATCAAACTTTGAGAGTCTGGGATATTTTGCTTATGTCTATTTTCCCCCCCAAGGTCATATAAATGTGTTCTTAGGAACTTTTAATAATCTATTCTGAGTCACCAGGCTGTTCTCCTTAAGGAATGCTGCTTCTAGCTGTAGGGGCAAGGGTGATGGGAAGGAAGTCTCAAGCCACAGTATATAGTCAGTATTGAGAAGCTGAGAGATGAAGCTGTCATTCCTCTTCTTGAGTGAAAATTTAAAAAATATCATTCCTTTTACCTTTTAGTTATTAATTTTAAAAATCACTGTCACTTTCCACTTTTTGGCACCACAATATCTTCTTTATAGCAAATAGATATAGTCAACCAAAACAAAATGATACATTGGCTGTGTCTGAAAATGGTACGTTTCACCTCACACTTCTGGTCCACTGCCTCCTCTGCTTGGAGGTAGGAAGTATACTTCACTAATACTCTCCTGATGTCTGATTAATAAAAGTGGCAGCTAAATCCATTTTTCTTGATCTGGAATCAGAAGACCTGAGTTCAAACCTGACATTTCCTGGCTTTATAATCCTGGGCAGCTAGATGGCACAGTGGATAGCGTGCTGACCTTGGAGTCAGGAAGATTTCTTCCTAAGTTAAAATGTGTTAGAAACTTACTAGCTGTGTGACTTTATTAAAATCACTTAACCCTGTCATCTATAAAATGAACTGCAGAAAAAAATGAAGTATTCTAGCATCTCTGCCAAGAAAACTCCAAATGGAGTCCCAGAGAGTTGGACATGACTGAAAATGACTTAACAACTTGTGTGTCCCAAATTCTTCATCAGTAAAATAGGGATAATGATAGCACCTACTTCTCAGAGGTGTGATAGAATCAAATGAGACAATATTTATAAAGCACTTGCAAACCTTAAAGGACTCTATAAATGTTGGCTGTTGTGATGATGGAAATTTGAAATTTTTCATTGAGGTTTTTCTTGACGTTCTTGTTTCTATCCTATAAACTTTTCTCCTGGTTCTGTATTCATATAAGCCTTCTCAAGCTTTTCTGATTTCTCAATATTCATCATTTGTTCAGATGCAATATCTCTTTCTGTCTTCGACCCATCATTTTATCCAATGCATCAATTAGTTGTCCTTTTTGTAAAATATTTCTTCATGAAGGAAATAACTGATGGGTTTGTCTGATTTGGATTTTTGCATATAGGTTTTTCTTAATTCAACTTAGGCTATGCTAGCCTTTATGACGCATGTTAACTATTTTACTATATATAAATGAGCTATTGGCAATATAAGAGAATCAAGAGAAAGGGATGTGAAATTAGGAATCTTTTACATGTTTGTATTTCATTTCACTTCTGTCACAAAACTCAACTGCTCTGACTGGTTACATTATATATAAAGGGAGACAGTTGGTCTAGATGCTCCCTGAAGTCCTTTCTGCTTCTAAACCAATGATCCTTGCAATTTTGGGTAGTATGATCCATTCTGGATAACAGCCTCCTAGAAACTGGCAGTTCTGGACTCCTGTTGGACTTTATATAAAGGTTCCCCTCTGCTTCCAATGCCTTGGATTCTCAAAATCTGTGGTGGGCACATTACCAGGAAGATTCATAAATTACTTGGAGTTCTTGAGCTGAAAAAAAATGATGTACAGACAGCAGTTAAAACAAATAATGTCTTCTTTTCTCACCACCAACAGATTTGTAACAATTGCCAAGTACAAGTTATTTTCCAGGATTTTCAAATTTTCAGGAAATAGAGAAGCAAGCAAGTAGGCAAGTGATTTTTTTAATGAAGTTTTTGAAAGGAGGTAATATACTTAGTTTAGAAACCAGATAACAGACTGACTTGCTTTTTTCCTCTAAAAAACAGCAGCAGATGCAGATGATTCTGAACATTGGTAGAGAAACAGAAGACCAATATTGGGTTTTTTTTTCTTCTAAACATGTGGTCAGCAAAACCTCTCACCTCAGGATACCTTGAATCCTTCCTTCTTACTGTAAAGTTTCTCCTTCCTCTGTTAAAATATTTATGATTTTCTTGGTTGGTTGGTTGGTTGTTGTCCTTTGTTCTCATTCTGGGTGGCATGTAAGGGGAATCATCTTCGTCCAGCAAAACTTGCAACCCCTAATTAACCACATGACATTTCCAAAAGTAGCTTTCTTAGATTATTTTTTAAAAAACATTACCTGACTTCTTAGGGGTGTGTGGTGTGTGTGTGTTAGGATAAGCTATGGATGAATGAGACATTCCATCATCTCTCTGCTCCTCTGGAGTGAGGCAGTAACAAGAGGCAACCTTTCCTAGGGGCATTATATATGTCAAACCATGTGGTCAGTCAATCCTAAAACCCTTATTAAGTGCTGATTTCCAGGTAGGAGGGCTGAGTAGACAAAATCTCAGATCACTGACACAGGTAATAGAACATACGGCAAGATAAACTCCAAATATGAGACAGGATGGAATAGTGGACAATTAGAATTGTGGTCAGTATACCAAACTTGCTGCTGACCCTTAGACTCAGGGTAATATTAGGCTCATTGTGACTCAGGTAACTCCTTAGAATTTGCCCAAGTCATAGACAGATTTTGATGTTCAATTTGCTTTGGTGGAGGAAATCTCATGGGAAGTTCCAAAAATTAATGCAATCATATTGCCCTGAACAATTAAATAGAAGTGAATGAAAACATTTCATATCCTCTATAATCAAACTGGTGAGTACATATGTGATGGTGTAGAGGGATGATCATGATTGTTTACTATCTCTCTAAATAAAGAGAACCTAAAGTGAATTTGCTACTTATATTTTTATTAATCTATAATATATAAAAGGGAGGGAATTTGATTGAGTTTAGAAAAAAGATTATTCCAGGAACAGAATGGAGGTGGGAGAAGAACTGGAAATGGGAATGCAATGGATGGAAGCATTTTCATTTGGGAAGTGGTAAGGACTAGAAGGAAGATAAAGGAAAGAAAACTTGGTAAAGGGGATTTTAAAGCATATTTCTGAGTATTTTTGTAATATCAGGGTATCTATGGTCTTGATCAGTCTGAATTTAGAAATTCCTAACTGACCCTTGCTTTTGGAAATTAAAAAAGTGAAAATCCTCCCATATAACTTTCCTTGTTTAAAGATGAAAAAATCTGTGATTCAATGAAAGGAGAAAAATGGAATATGAAAAGCTTGGAAGAAATAGAAAAGTGTGTGTGTATGTATGTGTAAATCCAGGGAACAGGGTGAAATAATAGAAAAGAGCTCTAGCTAAAACTCTGTCCTCCCTCCCCCCATTATCCAATAAAATTGTTCCAGTCTGAATGCAATGGGTGGGGGCAAATTCAGGGTTAATAGTGTTCTCCTTCCAATAGACCCATGCAAATGACACCCTTGAGCAGGTGGCTTGGTGTTTGCAGATGGTACATACAGACTGCACATCTGGCAATCATTATTCAGTGGACAGGATGTGTTATTACACAGCCCTAATGAAATTTGGGGCTGCTGCAGTTTTCTAAACCATCCAAAACATGCAAAGAAAGCAAAACTCCTGGCATTTTGTTGGCAGTGAAGGAATGTGTGGAAGAAATAGAAACATTTCTATCATCTTGATGCATTAGGTTATTTTCATCTGTGGAGGTACTGTCAATTTGAAAGTTAGACAAGATAACTCTTGATTAAATGAAAATTTCATCTGACTACTGAATAAATTCAGTGTTGTGCCCAGAAGAAAGGTCCAGGAGCATTTTCATTAAACTATCCTCTATAATATTTTAACTCAGATTATTAACATTTCTCTCCTCTCCTGGCAAATATGTTTCAGCTAAGCTTCTGGCACTTTTCCTTGCCATAATAATATGTAGCTGGCAATTTCAAGTTCAGGAGATGGGAGTGAGCACGTTTGGTTTATTCTTTATTTTTTTTACCTTGACTGTGCCTCGAAGCCTCTACCTATGCAGTAATTCCATTTACTGATTAAAATGGTGATCATGAAATAGACCCTATTAATTTTATTATATAATCTGCCTTCTGGCATTAGACACCACTGGCATAATTTTCTTTTTTCTTTCATGTGTTAGCTTACAGCTCACCTTTTTTATTTAGGGTCAGGAAACAATTGCTCCTTCTACCCAGTGTGATAAATCCCGTGAAACCATATGATAACATCCAGACCACAAAACCATGTAGGAATGCTACTGCTAAAATATTATTCCTGGCTAAAGCATTAGAGTATTTTAAAAGTTTTATTCTCTCTGCATAAAAATTAATTTGTAGGTGATCATTCTGTCAGTTTTATGACAAATTACTGGTTTCTCTGGACAAATACATTTAATTAGTATTTATAAAGCACCTATTATGTGCAAGATGCTAGGCACACAGACAAAAATGAAATAAATTATCCTTAAGAAGCTAGAATATTGGTCTTTAGTTATCTAGAAATTAGATAACTAGTCTCTTCACTGACTGTGAAGTTATGATTATTTGCTAACCTAATTAATTACTCACAAAAAATAAGCTTTTAGAGTATCATTATATTTTGGTGGTAGATTTATCAGGACCAATGGATTTCATTGGATTACTAGTGGATTTAACAGATTTCCTGAGTTGGTTGAAAAACATCCTCTGTCTCTTTGTCTCTGTCTCTCTCTCTGTCTCTCTCTCTGTCTCTCTCTCTGTCTCTCTGTCTCTCTCTCTCTCTCTCACACACACACACACACACACACACACACACACACTCAATAAACTCCAGTGGCTTTCTTTTGCCTCTAGGACCCTCTGTCTGTCATTCAAAGACCTTTATAATATAGCCCCCTCCCACCTTTCCATTCTTTTTATACTTTACTCCCCGACATGTTCTCTTAGATCAGAGTCACTGGTCTCTTGGCTGTTCCAGAAATAAGACATTCCATCTCTTAGCTCCAAGCATTTTTTCTGGCTGTCTCCCATGCCTGAAATGCTCTCCCTCCTACACTCTGATTATTGACCTCTATGGCATTCTCTATTATTTTTGCTTATTCCTTTCAGTCATGGCCAGTTCTGCATGAGCCCTTTTAAAAAATAATGATACTGGTGTGATTTGTCATTTCCGTCTCTTTTCATTAATTCAGAGGAGATAGAAGGAAGGGAGCTTGAATGAGTTGGGCAAAGAGAGCATTCTAGGATCGGAACTTGAGAATTAGTAAGGAAGAGGAAGACAAAGAGAAGAAGAACTGGTAGAAGCTCATTTTACAGATGAGGAAGCTGAAGTAAACAGAGTTAAGTGACTTGCCCAGGGTCACATAGCTAATAAGTGTCTGAGGTCAAATTTGAACTCGGGTCTTCCTGACTTCAGTTGCAGTACTTTATCCACTGCCCTAAGCTGGCATATTTTAAATTCCAGCTAAAGTTCCAGCTTGGAACTCTTCTTAACTCCAGTGCCTTCCCTCTTTTAATTATTTCCAATTTTTTAAAAATCCTGCATATAGCTTGCTTTGTATATATTTATTTGCATGTTGTCTCTTCCACTAGATTGTAATCTCCTTGAGGACAGGGACTTTCTTCTGTCTCTTTTTGTATCTCTGAGCTACTATGTGCCTGGCACATATTGATCTAAAATGTTTCCAATATATTAAAATATTTATAGCAGCACAGTTCTGGATGACACAGAATTGGAAATAAAGCTATCCTATCAGGTAGGTTAAACAATTATGGTGCATGAATGTAATAAAATATTATTGTGCTATCAAAAAATATTTATATGCTGAATACCAAGAAAGATCTATATGAATTTATGCACTATGAAGTAAACAGAGCTAAGAAAACAGGATTCACCATTATTAGAACAACAAAAATGTAAAGAACCAAAAAAAAGCAAATGTTGCAAAATTGCAAAAAAGAGACATGGTTCAAAAGAAGAGATGTGAAAAGACATTTGTACCTCACCTCCTTGTAGAGGTAGGAGGTCCACAAATATGTATTATATATATATATATATATATTCAGAATTTTTCTATGTATTGATCAATTAAACTAGATTCTTTTTCTTTTCCTTTTTTTGTCTTTGCTATTTTTATAGCATTAAAAAAAGGAATTGTTCTTTGGAAAGAGGAAAAGGAGAGCTTTTGAAGAAAATTTGTGATTTAAAAGAAAGATATTAATAAAACTTTTTTTAAAGCACTGAATGGAGAGTTGAAAACTACATGCTAGCCCCACCTTTGTCAATGACTAGTTTGGGTACCTTAGACAAATGACTTTTTCTCTCTTTCTTTGGATCTCAAGTATCCTAATTTAGAAAATAAATAGATTAGAACAGATGAACTCTAACCAGTTCAAAAAATTTGTGATGCCTAACAATAATTCAAAAGTAAAATAGTCTATTTCACAAAAAATTAATTTCCCATCACCAGAGGTCTTCAATGTCATTTTACCTAAGGGAGGGCTAATACATTCTAGGAATAGAGAGATAAATAAAGGATTTATTAAGCACTCATTATATTCCAGGCACTGTGCTAAGTATTGGGAATATAAATACAAGCCAAAAAATGGCTGAGGTGGTGGTGGTGGGATTCCTACTCTCAAAAAATTTATATTCTAATGGATCAGGAAAAGGTCTGGGAGAGAAAAGAGCATGAATGAGG
>JAJPUD010029083.1:0-14169 GCA_023553655.1 Myrmecobius fasciatus
ATGAAGAGGGAATCCCTTTATATGAAATCAACAACACAATAAAGAAAAAGGTTTATTTTTTTTCCTTTTACATAATTACAGAACTCAGGCAGACAGACAAGTAAAGGGATTTATATATGGAGGGGGGTTTTTTTTGTTTTTTTTTTTTATATATATATTTGGTTAAACAAAATACATCCTCTGTAAACAAACCCAGCACAAGGCCAACAAATGGGAGAAAGGGAAGCAAGAAAAATAAACAGCCTAGGGTTGCCCACTGATGGGCAATAGGACAGGGGACCCTTCCCTTCCCTATAGGGAAAGGGTCTCCATGCCCTTGGGCATCAGCATGGGTCCCTGTTCCTGAGCACCAGAGTTGGATATGAACAGAGAAACCAGCCCTGAAATATTTGTAAATCGTCTTTGCATATTCCATTGGCTTGTGGACTCCATGTGCAAGAGGCCTCGTGCCGTTTGCATGGATCTAAGCAGGTTCCTTCCCAGGAAATGGCTTGCTGTCATTGGACAGAGCTCCTACAGGCCCACCAAAGCTGGCTGGATCTTCTGGCTGGTGGTGGTGAATGGAATGTCATCTTGCAGGGGGCACAGAGCTCCTCAAGGGGCCTAAGCAGCAGGTCTAGTGTGGAAAATGGTGCAGGAGACATTGCAACCAGGTGCTGGGAGGGTGTGATGCAGGAACTGCTTTCTGGCTGCCATCATTTAGCATTAAAAAATGGCCTTGTTGGATTGTAGGTAAGTGTGCAGAAGAGTGCTGGTGTAAACATGCGCTCCAGTCACAGGTGGGAAAAAGCTCCTGAGGGCTGGGGCCAGCAAGGCCTACCCAGGCTCGTCCTGTGGTCCTAGTTCTGCTGCTAGAGAGAAATCGCGGCCCGTGTGGTGCTCTTGTCCATCAGCATCAGGCCCACTCCCGTGCTTTCATGTCTCAGGTGGCCCCGACTCGGAAGACCCGGGTCAGGGGAGCTCAGTCACCATCACTTGCCTTCTGCCTATCACCTTCCAGAGTTATAAGAGAAAAGTGGCCACCTGAAAAAAGCTGTCACCTGACAGATAAAGGTCATTCCTGAGCTAACTTGTCAAAGGCCACGTTCCACAAAGCTGAGGCCACCCCGACTGGAGGGCTCTGGCTCTTGGAGCTGCCTCCGCTCCCAGTCCTTCTCTTGGCTCCAACACTTTCTGTGCCCTTCTAGTCCTTAACTGCTAAAATTCCTTTGTCAACTCCTCTTGAGACACTTGGGGGTAAAGTTGAAGATGCCCTCTTCCCTTCCTGCTACATCCCTCCCTGCCACACTTCCACAGCATGTAGTGAACCCCTGGGGAGGTCATAAAACAAGACCCCCCAGGGCTAGGCCACACCCTCACTTAGTGTATGTGTAGCTACCCCATCCTTGCCCCTCTGAAACATGGTGGGATTCAACTAATGCCCAAGGTAAAGAAATTCTCCTTTGGGAAAACACTCAAGATGGTCCGTTTCCTTTTGAGATCTCCTCAGTTAAGGTGGACATTCAGCATGCTGTACACTGCTCAGTAAGGTTATGAAGATGATTTCCTGAGAGACCCCTATGCTTTGGGCCTTCCAAGCCAGTCATCTGGGCTTCATGAGTATCTTCAGAACCATTAGATTGACAGGAAAGGGAAAGTGGAGGCAGCATCTCCAGATCAGGGGCAGCAGGCGGTTAACTCCAGCAGAGGTTGGGTCAAGTCCTCTGTGTGACCTCGACAGGGAAGGAGAGCGGCAATGCTAGGACCACCCTTTCTCCTCCTTGGCTCTGAGGGCAAGCCCACGGGAGCTCGGACCACATCTTCCCATCCTCCTCCAGGAACAAACGGCTGTCCTCCCAGCTGAGCGACTGCATGGGCAAGTCTGGGGAGAACCAACCCGACAAGATGTGGGGGCGGGAGGGAGACCTGTGGCCACACAGGCCACCACACAGCAAAGGCTCTTGGGGAGGGGAAGGCGGGGAGGAAGAGAGGGAAAGAAAGGCGGAGCTGAATTACACGTCTGCCCTCCAACTCTGGTGGGCCTCCACCTCCTCTGGGACCACAAGCAGCAGCTCACAGTTCTTTCCTCGGAGCTGATGTTTTAAAAATTTCCTGTGGGAAGAAGAAAAACTAGTGAGAGGAGAAAGGCTGTAAGGATGGCACACTGCGGCCTTGGGCATTTCACTTCCTAAAAGCGCGCCTCAGCCATACCGCTGGTGACTGTGCCAGGGAAGGGGTCAGCTTCTGGCCAGCCTCATGCCCGTCTGCAACAGCAGGGACCACTTGTAAGAGGGACATTCACATCCAAGAGTAACGCATCGCAACCAATGGCAACACTACAGCTTTCTGTGGGAGGAGATCCCAAGGCCACAAACCTCTAACCTTATTTCTACGGTCTCACGGAAAGCCTAGGGAGAAAATGGGGCTCCCTGGGTGGGCAGCCCCAAAGTGGCAGGAGGCTCACCTGAGCTCACTCTCGCCTCCGATCCACTCGGGCACCTTGAGCTTGGAGTCAAGGTTGTAGTAGGTGCCTCCCACCTCTCGGACGCAGATCCAGTGCTGCCTCTTGAGGGGGAGCTTCAGAGGACCCCAGCAGAGGCTGGAGGGGAGATTCATTATGAAGCCCATGACGTTGGAGAGGGCAATGACGCTGACGTCCCTGAGGAAAAAGAAATGGGGCAAGGCTCTGAAGCAGGCTCCAAGGCCGCTGCACCTCCTACTCATGCCATCAAGCACAAGGCTTCTCGCAGTGACCTTGTTGGAAACTCGCCCCCTCCACAACATGCGGGCCAGTCTCCAGCCAGCCCCATCCGCTTTCAGTTACCTTCGCTTGTCCCACCAAACCGCTTCGTAGCCTTTGGTCTGAAGGGCCGCCATGATGACATTCACATCGTAGTTCCCATTTCCCAGCATGCTCTTCTTGTGGGGTGTCACCATGGTGTTTGGAGACAGCCTGCAAACAGGGAGAGTGATAGGCTCACTCTTGAGTTCTGATAGGGCCTCTGTGCCCATCCCGGGTAAAACTCATCTATCTAGTGCTGAAGACTGAGTGCTTTGCCCCCAACCCTGTGGCACCCATTGGCAGGGCAGGTCTTCCTGATTCACAAATAAACAAACTGAAGGGCAGAGCTATCAAGTGGCAAAGCCCAGACTCAACCTCATGCCTCCTGATGCCCAATCCAGCATCCTTGCCACCCTATGGCGCCTCTTGCCCAATGCCATTCGGGATGTTAAGAGGATGCTCAATCTTACTCAACTTATGCTTGTTTCCCAGCCATTACATATAATTGTACCCATCTGCTTCAAAGTACAGTTTAAGTAGAGCCCATAAAGTCTTCAGTTGGTTGAGCGTGGCTATCTTAAAGATGGCCTCTCTTTATATGTCACAGTCAGGAAATTCTACCTCGAGTAAGGGGCACATTTTCCCTGGAGAATGTTAATTAAGCACCAGGTTGTTCTACCAGACATCGCTCCTGTGGGGTAAGTCACCTAACTCCTTAGTGCTGGGGGCCCTAGATTTTGAAAAACCATGCCAGAGAAAGGCAGGATGGCACATGGATAGAGCACCAGCCCTGAAGTCAGGAGGACCTGAGTTCAAATCTAGTCTCAGACATTTAACATTCCCTAGCTATGTGACCCTGGACAAATCACTTAACCTCAATTGCCTCAGCAAAAGAGAGAGAGAGAGAGAGAGAGAGAGAGAGAGAGAGAGAGAGAGAGAAAGGCAGGCAGGCCCCAGCCTAAGTTGAAAAGGTTTGAGATGGGGGCCTTACACCAAATGTACTGCCCGCCATATCGTGACTGGCCTTGCTAAGGTCAGGAAGGCTCATTATCAGAAGGTTGGCCACTGAAGGATGAAATTTTTCAGCCACAGGCCACCGAGTGTTTACTAAAGTCTAGGGAGAAAATGGGGCTCCATGGGAAGTTCTTATAACTACACTAGTGAAATCATGGGTCCCTCAAGCATATACCCATTGAGGTGATTTAATCAAAATTATAAATGTATCAAGTCAAATGATCCTTGCCCCGTTTCTCTGATCACATTTCTACCTCCACACCGGACAGATATTGATACTGCTTTTACTTGGTGACTTCCTTACTCAAAAATCCCCAGAGCTCTCATTGCTGCCTACAACCAGGGCTTGTCTCATTTGTAGCTGGTAGCCTGGGACCTGCCAACAACCCCTTTTCTTGGCAGAGCTGCCATGATGCTCTCGCCCTTGGGAGAATGCTGTAGCCACTCGCTGCCTTCCCCTCTCTTTCCCCCATTGCTTTCTCCCCTTCCCTACACTTACTTGGAGGTAGGTGTCTCTAGCAGCAGTAACTCTCCCCTTTGCTTCTAGATGTAAATGAAAAATACTTATAAAAACGCTCAAGGAGCTGGACAGGCCGTCCCTGAGCATGAGGCTCGCTGTTATCCTGGCCTCCCCAATGGGCTTCCTTCTCTCCTCCTTTCCCATATACTCCACACCTCTGCACAGGATGCCTCCCTCCTAATTCTTTTGTTTGTTTTTGCTAAGGCAATTGGGGTTAAGTGACTTGCCCAGAGTTACATAGCTTGGAAGTACTGTCTAAAACCAGATTTGAACTCAGGTCCTGAGTCATCTTTGAGTCTTTTGTCCCATTGTTCCCTATATGCTGGTGACTGCCCTTGTCCATCCCCATGGCTTTGGCCCTGGTGTGGGCTCTTCCTCCATACGTGGGTCCCTGAAACAGCTTCCAAAGGTCACCTATGCATATTACTTCAAGATTAATATTCCCAAATCAACTTTAACTGAACCCAACATAAATGAATTGCTACATGCAAGACTGGGGGTTTAAGAGTTCAGAGACAAACATGAGAAAGTCCCTGCCCTGTTAGGGGATGTCCCCCAAAAAGTACCTTATTTGAGGAAGAAACTGAGTCGAACTCCTGGAGAATCAAAGATTGATTCTTGGAGCACCAGAGGGATGGAGCAAGTGCATCCTAGGCCTGCAGGGCAGGAGATGGAAGGCCCAGGAAAGAAAAGGTGGGAGACAGGCCAGATGGGAGGACCTTTATTTACCCTCTAGGCCTTTAAGCAGGGGCAGTGACTCGGGCAGTCAAGTCCCTTAGGACAATTCTTAGAGCAGCTTCAGGAAGGAGGAAGCTGAGAAAGGTCAATGACTTGCAGCTGGTCAGTGTCAAGTCCAAGGCCTTTTGAGCACCCAGCTGCCTCTTCGTGGGCAGTCTGATTAGCAGGCTGAGGTTTCAGACAGATGTCACAAACACTCCCCGTTTCCTTCTGGATTCATGACAACAAAGTCACCCGGCACTCATCCCCAACCCAATCTCCCAGATCCCCGTGGCCTCCTTCTTTCTCACCCATAAACTCCATGTGTCCTCCTGCCCCGATCCCTTGGGGTCCCTGCCCCTTTCCTGGAACGCTTCCTCACCAGTCCCAACCCTAACTTCCCTCCTCAAGTTTCATCTCACCCAAAAACCTCTGCCCAGTGAGTACAGAGATCTCTCCCCTCCGGATTTCCTACTACACTCCCAGATGATATCACACAATCTGACACTTAATTATATCTTGTCTTGCATGTTTCCTGCAGGTAAGTTCCAGCATTCAACTAATTAAAAGTTCCTGAACTTTTTCTGTTTTCTGTTGTCCCTCTGGCCCTTAGGTAATGTCTGGCCCCAAAGCTTCAGTCTAGGGCCTCCATCTTATTTGTCTCTGGAGCCCCTCACACTGCCACAGAGCGACTGAGTTGGAAGCAAGTGGCCCAGGGACAACACTCGCCTGCCCTATTAATCTGTGCTCGGCAACCCAGGGCTGCCTCACCTGGGCTCAGCCCACGGCCCAGGCCCAAACCTGAGTCTTAGGGATAATCAAATTTCCTCCTGCTCAGGATCAGATTCTCCAGAGCTTCAGAGGTGAATGGTTCACAGAAAGCCCATGGTAACCACCCCTTGTGAGGGGCTGGGTCATTCCTATCCAGGAGATCTGGGGAACCTCCCCCTCCCACTCAGGGCCGATAGGTCAGAAGGTCTGCTCAGTCTGTCTGTCCATCTGCCCTATAGTGCCTCAGGTGAAAATCCAGCTGTGGAAGGGCAGGAAGCAAGAAGCTTCCTCAAGGGGAGCCGTCAAGGAGGCTCTTACCCAGTTTGCTCTCTGGCTTTTAAGTAAGGAGATCCCAAGAAGGGCTGAGGAAGAGAGGCAGCAGGGCTAGCCTTGGAAGGCCAGGCTCACCTGTGGAGTCACTGGGGTTCCCCTGTACCAGGAAGGGACTGAACCCGATGGCCCCCAATGCATCTCCTTCTCCTCCAGTCTCCAGAAGGACACTTTACCTTCCAAGCCCCTTCCCCTCCCTCGGCCTTGGCTTGCTTCAAAGTTGGTCCCTTCTGACTCTAGAGCTCCAACCTCCCACTCTTCCTCCTTGGGCAGTCAGGATGCTCAGCCTAGGAGCCGGGGGCAGTGACCTTAGTGGAACCCTCTCAATCACACCAGCACAGACTTGCAGCTGCACGATGGCCTTGGAAGAAATGGCCGAATCCTGCCAGCACCATCCCCACTGACCAGGAGGCCGCAAGAGTCAGTAAAGGACCCAGGTTGACTCTGGACGCTGCCAGTCAATGCTGGCCACTGTCCCAAGGCGGGCAGCAAGGACAAATGATCTCCTTTCTCCCAAATCCTCTGTAATAGTAGAAAAGTCCTCTGGATCCCTCAGCAACTGCCTCCTAAAGCTTCTTCCCTTTAGCCCTCAACAAGCCTTGTGGGCTGAACTTTTAAAAAGCCCCTTTACATTTCCAGTGTGGCTGCCAATGCTTTCCCAACTCATTGCAATCAATCAGTGTGCTCACGCTCCTGCAAATCTCAAGTCCATGTCCTCCCCTCAAAGTTCTGGGTTGGCCGATTTGAATGGTTCCTCATGTGTAAAGCCTACTTAATTCCCTACAACTCCTCTAGTTGTGCAATAATGAGAAATAAAGCCAAGAGCTACCATTTATTTAAATGGCCTTTTCCTTTTACTATCTGGAAGGCGGGTGCTGTCATTACCACTCCCATTTTAAAGATGGGGAAACTGAGGCAAGTCCAGATAAAGCCCATGGTCACCCAGCTGCTTCAATTCAGTTCTCCCTGCCTCGAGTCTAGCACCAGCTACCTTACAGCACACCTTTCTTCTGGGATTACATTTAGCTTGCACAACCACTAAGAAGATAAAAGCCTGGCAGTTTATTTCAAAGGAATTTATTAAGCCCGGCTCCCCTTTTCTATTCGACTTCATAGAGGTCTTTCTAATCTCCAGCACTAATGCTGTCACTCCCCGGCTCAGCAGCCTTTCATGGCTCCCACTGCCTCCTGAGCAGAACACCAAATTGCTTTAGGCCATCATCTCCAAAGAGTCCTCAATCTGCCACTTCCTTCAGGCACCAATTCCTCCACTTTCTATCCCTTCAGTCCTTCTGAACCCCTCCACCCCCCACAACTCTCTTAAGGAGAATCCTGCCTTTCTCCTTCACGGCCCTGCTTAAATCCAAAGCTTCCTGCCAAGTTCACAGTCCAGTCTAAGGCCTTAGTCTTATTCGTCTCTGGAGCTCTTCACACTGCCCTGCCAAGTGGATGGGAGGGATTCCTCTTCCAGTCAGAGGAAATGGGCTGGTAAGCTCTCCCACACATGGCCCAGCCTCCCTAGCGCCTCAGAGCCCCTGTCAGCTCTTAACAGCTGGAGGTGAAGAGCAGCTTTTAGAGCAATCCTTCATCCCTCCCTGGGGCCACATCTAAGGCCAGAGGAAGGCAGCTCATTTCTTTTCTCCATCTGGGGAGCAGGAAGTACTCAGGAACACTAGCCAATCATGTGGAAAGGGAGCAGGGGAAGGCAAAGGTACATGGGGGCGCCTCCCCCAAGTCACCTGATGATGTGATCATGGAGTGAATCATTTCACCCCTGCACCCCAATTCCTAAATGGAGAGAATTCTGCTCCCCATCCGATGGGGGCCAGTGCAGTCCAGTGAGGTCCCTGCCCATCCATCACTACAGGTAAAGTTATTATTGCCATTAGAAAGTAATTATCCCCATTAAAACTTAGTTGGTGCCTTCAAAGCTCCTAGCTGGGGAGGAGGTCCCCTGTTGGCCCCATTCTGGGTGGGCTAGCTTATCTAAAGGATCCCTAAGTTTCCTCTCAGCTGAGCCCAAGCAGATCCAGCTCCTTCTAGCTGGAAGAATCTGACAGTCATAGCCAGGGCTACTTGGGGTCCATCCAGAAACTGTCGAAATAATCCTTACAAGCTCTGAAAACACTCAAGAATGGGATCTCAAAAGGCCCAAGCTCCTGTCCCAAGATAGATTTGCCAGAAGTCTGACAGGGAGGGTCCCTTCTGGGGAAGGGGGGGGGAGCTTAAGGAAATTCAAGATAGCTTCCCCCCTCTTCCCCAAGAAAACAAGAAATCCTACACATCCAGGTGACCAGAACCTATCAGAAGTCTGACAGGGAGGGTCCCTTCTGGGAAAGGGGGGGTGCTTAAGGAAATTTGGGACACCTTCCCCCATTTTTCCTCCCCCAAGTAAACAAGAAATCCCATACCTCCAAGGTGACCAGAACCCATCAGAAGTCTGCCAGGGAGGGTCCCTTCTGGGGAGGGGGGGATGCTTAAGGAAATTTGGGACAGCTTCTTCCACTTTTCCTCCCCCAAGAAAACAGGAAATCCCATGCATCCAGGTGACCAGAACCCCAAGTGGGAAAGTCCTTCTCCTACCTCTGGAAAATCTCCTGTAGTGTTTCGCGGGTGAAAGCATTGCTGTCTTGGAAGACATTGTTCAGCGCGTGGAGGGCGCAGAGCTCCCGCCGCTGCTTCTCATGGTAGATTTGGGGGGGCGCTGGCTGGGGCAGTTCCAATGATTCTGATTTGGTCTTGTCACCTCTCCATGGCATGCAACTCATGTTTTTATTTTCCAGGAAGAGATGGCCTGGGAAGCTCCCCACCCTTCCCCTGCGAGGAAGAATGAAGCCTCCTGGGTCTTTCCGGGATTGGTGGGGTTCACTCAGTCTCTAGGGGCCATGATTTACCTCGGAAGTAGAGGCTGGAAACAGCAGCAGAAACAAAAACCTTACCAAAAATCCTGTTTTCAGTAGAAAAACAACTCTTTCTGCTTCAGTTTATCTGGCCCTTATCTCTACTGCTAAAGCGCTGGGTCCCCCCAAAATGTCCCCAACCCAGGACCATCATCCCCTTCTTGCTGGCTTCGGAGAAGCAGTGAACTTTAACTGAAGGCTGCTGAGGGGGCTGGATCACACCTCTCCTTTTCTTCCATCTCCCCAGGCAGACTGGAAGCGGGGAGGAGGTCGGGCTAGCAGGTGGCGGCCTCGGGCCTCAGGGACCACACCCCTGCCTCTGGGGGCAGGGCTCCATCCCTTGGGGAGCTGCGAGCCGCTGCCCAGCACATGCCAAGGTGGAGGAGGGCAGCGCTGCAGAGGCGGCCGATGTCCTCCTTGGGGCTCCTCCTAGGGCCCTGCGGAACACAGAGGAACTCCAATCAGCAATCCCGGCCCACAACAAGTTGCTTGCAAATGACCAGGAGCCAGCAAGCAGGGCCAGACGCCGTTCGGGAGGGAGGGAGGGACCGGGATGGGGTGTGGGAAGGAGGCCGGCCTGGCCCATCCTCGATCCCTGCCCCCAGGGCAAGGTTTTGTGCTACAGGAGAGAACCCCAAGCCCGGGGTCCCCGCGGAAAAGCGGGAGTGAGACGCGACCCTCTAAAGGGATGGGGGATGGGGGCCAGGCGCACCTTCACCCCCAGGTCCTGGAGCCTTGTCAGGGGAATGAGACCCGAGGGAGGGGGCATTTTGGCCTCAGAGCCCCCCTCATCGGGGCTCCCCAAATGGCACAAAGCCACCCGAGAGGAGCTGGAGGGGAGCAGCCTGGGGGGCAGGGATCTCTTTCTCTTTGGGACGCCCTAAATAATTCAGCAACTCTAAGGGAATCCACAATCCGAAGGAGGAAAGGGGTTCTTTTCTTACAGAGCACATAAGCCCTTCCAAGGGAAGCTAGGGGATACAGTTTGGGGATCCCCTTGTGCCAAGCCCCTCTGAGGAAGGAGTGACTCATGCTCAGGCCCATAAGGAGAGGTCCCCCTCTCCTCAGCCCTCTGTATGTTTTCAAGGGAGGATCCCCTCCTTCCTCTGTCCCCCCAGGAGCCCTCAAGAGAAGGATTCCCTCGTTCCTCAGCCCCCCCCTCGCCTTTACAGAGGATCCCCCCGTCCTGAGTCCCTGTGAACCCTCGGAGTATCCCCTCGATCTTCAGCTCCCACGAGCCTTTTACAGACGATCCTGTCTTGAGCCTCCCCCGCTCCCGTGAGATCGCGGAGGGGGGTCCCCGCGTTCCTCAGCCCCCCACGAGCCCCGTAAGGAAGGATCCTCTAGAACTCAGCCCCTTCCTCTCCAAAGCCTCTCGTCCCGTCTAGTTCGGTTTGGGGACGCAGAAGCTTGGGGGGGGGGTCTCTCATTCTACTCCAGCCCAGGTCCCCTACACTCACCTCCGCCACCGGACCCGGCCCAGACCTCGGCACGGGCGGGGGGGGGCAAGGAGGAGGGAGGAGGAGGAGGAGGAGCACAGCAGGGAGCGAGCCTTGAGGGCGCGCGCGCGTTCCCGTGCTCGACGTCACCGGCCCTCGCCCGGCAGGCGCGAGCTCCGGAAACGCCTTCTCCCTTGGCTCGGTGGTCTCGAGCCCCGCCCCTTCGCCCCGCCCTCCCCAGCCTGCGCTGCGCGTGACAGCGCGTCACGTGAACGCAGCACGGCCCGTCCCGCAGCAGAGGCAGCGGCGGCAGCGGGCGCGCGCGTGAGACGTCTGCGTCAGCGTCAGCGTGGCGGGGGAGGGAAGAGGGAGGAGGCTCCAAGGCGGTCGCCCCGCCCTCTCCGCCCCCTTTCTCTTCCTCCCCTCCCCCTCCTCTTCTCCTCTCCAATCACCTCCTCCCCCATCTCTTCTTTTTCCTCCTCCCCATCTGCCTTCTCTCTTCCTCCCCTCCCCCTCCTCTTTCCTCCTCTCCAGTCTTTTCCTCCCCCATCGCTTCTTTTTTATTTTTATTTCTTTTTATTTTTTATAATTTTCTTTTTTTTTATTAAAGCTTTTTATTTGTATAACAAACGTATGGGTAGTTCCCCAGCATTGATCTTAACAAAGCTTTCCAATACAAATTTTACCCCCAGTCCCCTCCCCTCCCCTCGATGGCAGGAAGTCCACTACCCCCATCGCTTCTTCGTCTTTCTCCTTCCCACCTGCCTTCTCTCTTCTTCCATTCCCCCTTCTTCTTTCTCCTCCTCTCCTATCCTTTTCTCACACTTCTCTCCTTCCTCCTCCTCTCCTGTTCCTCCTCTCCACCTGCACTCCTCCCTCCCTCCTCCTTCCTCTTTCCCTCTTCCTTCCCCTTCCTCCCCTCTTGTGCTAAGACACAAAAAAAAGCAAAAAGGACATTTCCTGTCCTCCAGGAGCTTATATTCCAGTGGGAAAAGACAATTTTTAAAAGGAACTAAAAAAGCTGGTGGGGAAGGGAGGATACCCACACCTGAGGGAAAGGTCCAGAGTAGAGGTTGGTTTGGCCCCCAGTACGGGCCCCAGCAGTTACCCTAGGGACAGGGTGTTGGGCTTACCTCCATAAAGGACCCAATCAACAAAAGAAGTGATAAAGAATATGGGCCTAGGGGCAGCCAGGTGGCGCAGTGGATAGAGCCCCAGCCCTGAAGTCTAGAGGACCTGAGTTCAAATGTGGTTTCAGACACAACATTCCCCAGCTGTGTGACCCTGGGCAAGTCTCAGGGGAAAAAAAAGAACATGGGCTACTTGATGTCCTCGTGGAGGTAAAGAACCTTAGAGGGAGAGTCAGAAAGGCTGAGCTCCCTGGCCATGTGGTCCAGGGCCCCACCAAGCCTGGAACTTGGCGATGAGGGAGTCCTAAATGGTCTGTGACCCTATGAACAGAAGAGGGAACTATGGGAGGTAAATGGTAGGAGCTGTCCCCTAGAGTGGCCTGGCGCACATAAGCTTTAGTGGCCAGCCAGGCGAGACCCTGCCTGGTATGTGGTCAAGGGAATGACCCTTCAGGGAAAGGCTGGGCCGGGAGACTTCTGGGATACCAGCGCCCCTCCTTCCATACTGGCCCTCCAACCCGCTCCCCCTCTATTTACTGTATGTTCAGAGGATTCAGGGCTTGTTCAAACCCCTTCATTAATTTCCCGGGATACCCAGCAGCAGGTGGCAGCGCTCATCCTTAGAGAGAGGTGAGAAACTTAAATATACGGGACAAGACCTTGGGCTCAAAATGAGAGCACTGGTGGAATGCAGATGCTCCCTTTAATTCTCAGAGGTGCCCGTGTGTTCCTCAGGGTTGCTCTCAGCTCTAGTACATTGCTAATAGATTTCCAAATATAGTAACATGTGCCGATAAGTGACCCTCCTAATTGCACATCTGCTTCCTCTGTGCCCCTGCCACTGCAGGGCAGTGAGTGATTGATTACAGTCCATAGGGAGGAGTGAAAACTGCTTGACTTCTACCAGGACTGCATTGTAGATGTAATGATCACTTACATAAATTTTATATGTACAATAATTTCCCTTTTTTACGTGTCAGGTAAATACTTGTAAAAGTTACACAAATGAAATTATTATAATAAGTCCTTATAATTTTTATGTCACTAGCTAAATAAAAGCTGTTTATCGCTGTTAAAAGACCCCATGGTTAGTTAATATTAAGTTGGGGAGAAGGGCAGGACATTTTCTATCTTCCGCTTCTCACTCTTGAGATCTTGTTTTTTGTTTAAAAGGTGTTTTTCAGGATATGGCTTCTTGATATCACCATCTTGTGTTGGCCTGGCTTCCCCCTGAGATCTCAAAGCACCTTATTTGGCATTTTAGAATAGTGAACATTGTCACCTATTTTTTTCATGTGGGAAAAGTAGCCTAGATATTCCGAGTCCCATGCTATCAGGGGTCTTAATGAGTTAGTCAATCAGTTATTTTAATGATCCTAAGATGCGCTGCCCATCTTCTCCTGGTGATGCTCTAGGGCCATGAATCACACCGCCACTCCCATCTCAAAAGAATCATAATGGCAGGTGTCCCAAAGAACAATGGTGGGTATGAGCAGGCTTTGTCAAATGTCACCAAAGATGACTTGTGAAGCTTGAAGTGGGACAAAAAACACAAGCAAGATGGTTTCTGAAGTGAAGGTGAAGAAGAGAGGAGGTATTGCTAGTATCCCCAAATAGTGAGAGGGTCAAAGGAGAAGCACCAGCCTAGGGGAGGAGTGATGGAAGCGAATGGACAAGAACCCTAGAACGTCTCCTGGCTCATGAGATCCTGGGTCCCTTGACGTATCTCAAGCAGAATTGCTTCTCCTGATCCTTAGTACCACCTCCTGTTGTGGAAATGATTTTTGGTTTTTAAAGGCCACACCAGAGGAATGCAAACTGGCAGATTCTGCCCAATTGGAGAGATCTCGGAAGAGACTTCAAAGGCCACCTCATCCAAATCCATATTTTATAGATGAGGAAAATGAAACGTACTTAGTTGGTCCAAGGTCACACATAGAATGCTAGATATATAATTGGAAGCAACCTTAGAGGCCATCTAATTGAATCCCTTCATTTTAATGAAGTCTGGAGAGGTTGGAGGACTTCTTAAAGATCAGTGATGAGTTTGAACCCAGGCCCTCAGATACTATGAGTGGTTGTTTCAAGTACAGAAGTAAGTAGGGATGAATTGCATAAAATGAATGAAACTCAGGATGAACCTCAAAAACCCAAGAGAACCCTCTTCTAAAGACCTGAAGCAATTCCATTCTATGTTGGTACAACTGACTGCCCACATCATTGAAATCACACCTTCTTGAGTTAAGTTTTATGCATAAAAAGTACATAGAAGGGAGTTATTGTATCCCCAGTTGACTGAGCAAAGCAGTAAGTAGGAAAAATTCAGTAATAATCAAAGCACATAATAGTTAATACATTATTGGATCAGCTACTTCCTCTTTTCATTGTGTTATTACTCATTTAATCGCTCCCTTAGCTTCAATACCTATATCAAGGTGAGAACACATTAGTAATGAATCAGTTCTTCCAAGGAGTGAACTAGGGGGTGGTGAATACAAGCTATAAAGTTAGGGAACTAGGTTGGAAATGCAAATTTAAGCTTCTATGGTAGAAGTCTTCAGCATAGTCCTGAAGAGCAACCACTTGG